>JZLH01S0065522.1:19443-36933 GCA_001188425.1 Eucidaris tribuloides | reverse complement strand
GTGGCATTGGTTGTCGGAGTTCCGTCCTCGTCCGAAGTCCAAAGACTGGAAAATGTAAAGGTCAACAGTCATCATAGTGTTTGCTGGCATGAGGACCACTTTAACCAGCATCAAAAAACAAACAAACAAGCAAACAAACAAACATGAAAACGAGAGGCTTATCTGTGTGTGAAATAACCAGTCATACTATTTAATTCTTTTTTTTTACTTGTTTACATTATTATATCTAAGCTCTTACTAATTTACACTAATCACATAGTGAAGTCCTGTATCAAAACTTCAGTACAAAAATTTCACTTTTCAAATAATGCAATTTCAAACGTGATTCATTTATTGAATTCTGTTTACTTTATTATACAGTGTACAACTTGTTTGTTCCAACTTGTTTGTTCATGTTACAATTCAAGATAATTCATCAAAAGACCTCAAACATTTCAAAAAGTAATATGTCATAAAACGAAAACTGTTGACCAATATTGTATTACAGGTTTGCGATTATACACCTATCAATTATAAGATGCACACCTCGACCCCCAGGAATGGTGCGTCACTTGTCAAACGTGAGTCGGATTTTCATATACCATGACGCACCTGTGTGTCTCGACTATGACCGACCATTTTCTTACAATGACTGTGCCTAGGCCTATTTAAACGTATACAAACTGACGCACCGCATTCACATGCTCTGATGGACCAAATGCTTCATGACGGTACCCTGCGTCATTATTAGTTGGTAAATGACCCACCCATGACGCACCATTCCCGGGGGTCGAGGGGTGCGTCTTACAATTGATAGGTGTATTATATTTGGCATGATTGCAGTTTTAACAGTTAGTATTTGAACATCAGTACACACAATCTGAGCATCTGATAGTATTTTCTGGTTTTCCGGTGCCATTACCAGATAAGCCTCTCTTTTTTAATCACTGGCATTATATGCACCATGATGTCACGCATGCATGCAACTGCAATTGAATAACAATGCATAATCCATTTGTTATTTTTCTTTTTGTGCATTTTTTTTTGGTGGTGGGGGGGGGGTTGTGTTAAGGGGAGCCACTTTCTTGGGATGCCAGCATTTGTCTTCCGTGTCAGTTGCTCCGGTGACCATATCTCAGAGGAAAAAGGGTTAGGGTTACCATTGGGTTTCCACTTCAGAATAGGGTAAGGGTTGAGGTTAGGATTTATAGGGTATGGAATAATCACTGGAACAATTGCCACCAGAGTATATCATGCACCCACTTTTTCGGTTATTTCTATTTTCAAATCAGGAAGTTTGTTTATCTGGTTATTCATCACATTTTTTGAGGTACATTGCTCCAGCAAAAAATTATGTTGGGAGGGGGAGGAGGGGGGGGGGGGCAAGAAGGAAACTGGTATGATTGGTCTAAACCCTGCCAGTCCCATTGGCAAAAGATGTCTTATGTTTGTGGTGTTTTCTGGAGTCTTGGGATTCAGTGAGTTAAAGGGATCTGCAGTGTTGTGGCTGTAATGTTACAGCAAAACATTGTCTTTTTTTTGGGGGGGGGGAGGAGGGGGACATGGGGACCAGATTGGAGTAATTTGAATTGATGAAGATGACAATATTCTTGCCTCTATTATACAAAATAAAATCAGTTATGTAATTTACAAACTAATTGATTTGATATATGAATCAATAACATCAAATTTATAAATAATTTTTTATATATAATAAATAGATTAATAAGTAAAATTGATTATATGAATTTTGTATGGAATGTATAATAATTCAACTATATATACAATGCTGTAGAACACAAGTAATAGGGATACTCTGAAATTAACAGGCACATACATACATACTCCTAAATGATGCATCGATACACCAACACTGCATGTGTACAGGATGCTAATGAATTAAAACACCAACACTGACAGCTGTTAATCCTTTCAGTATTACACTTCACAACTTCAAAGTATGTGGACTTTTGTTGATGTTGTACTGAGAGAGTTAATGCGTAACTTGGGAAAACCTGTGCACCTCTGTCCTAGTTGAATCCAAGATTGCAATATTCTTAATTTATTTCAACTGTGGGATGGAAATTTACTCTTTTTTTGGAGGGGGGAGGATGTGTTTTCATTCAAGGCTGTACATTTATTTTTATTTCACAATGAGCATCTCACAAACATCTGAACAATATAAAGAAATATGTAACTTCACAATTCTCATAATACTTCTTATGGTACATAAATTCAATAGCCTGTTTTGAACATTCATGCTAACATGGCATACAGTAGAGTTATGCTCAAGGTATCAGTGAATGTGTGTTTGTGCCTTTGTCAAATGGTGTGTGTTCATCTGCAGTGTTAAAACACAATCCAGATTGAATCCCAAATATCTCAGAATTGAAAAAAAAAAATTCAAACAGATATCACAAAATGATAGCATAATCATTGTACTGTCTTGTGGTAAATTGGTCATTTATTACTTTTTCATGAGTGACTGCTCAGCAATTAATTTTGTATAACATGTCAAAATTGCTTTTTTGAGTTTTGTAGTGTTCATACATGTCGTTTTATTATGAATACCCCCACCCTGGCCAATGTCATGGAGCACAAACTAGACCAACTTAGACAAAACCAATTTCGACACACTTCACAAAACTTGTTGCTAAGCAGTCTTTTTTTTACGCACATTGTATTCATCACATAGTACTGAAACTATGTGTTGAATGATATACATAATAGGCTACATTGTCACAAGATAATCTTACAGTTTTAACATCGCTTTGACAAATCCAGCTCAGCGTACTTGAAACATTAAATGCCTGACATGATGCGATTACAATTCGCAAGGCTTGAATTTTCCTAATTATGGTGTGCTGCATTTTACTGCATGAAGATGAATGATCAAAATACAACCATCACTCAAATTAGCATGTATGGTATTAAAATAAAGTCATCAAATTCATTTTGTGATGTTGGTGAGGAGGGGGAGGGGTCAGGTACTAGGATAGCATGTTATACATTCATGCATGATCATCACATCTACATTTATCTGCCTGTTGATGCCTTATCCTGTTGGAGACAATTTGACTTCACTGTAACACACATTTTCCATAGACCCCAAGCCCAAGATATCTCATTCTCAGAGTCCCATTGGGTTAATCAGAATCAGACCATGTGAAAATTTACCTGATGATATACGTGATGATTCCATACGTGTAAATGCTCTGAGAGTTTGTAAGGATTTGATTTTGAAAAAAAAATACAATAATAAAAAATTCTGAGAATGGTTGATTTGCATCACCACTACCATTTGTTCGAAACATGACACAAATGTACACTTTTAGGTTCAGTTTGGCTTGTCTTGGCCAACCAAGCAACTTTCTGATCAAAAAAAAAAATATCTTGTTTACTGCTTAACCCGTTGGAGACGATTTGATTTTGCTATAACACACGTTTTCCATAGACTGCAACACGAGTTAACTCGTACTTAGTCTCCAAGGGGTTAATATAAAATCTGGTTTGTTAAATGATTTATGGTGAAAGTTAATTGATCTCAAAGTGTTTATCAAGTTTAAAGTGTGTAGTTATTTATCATTGAAAATGTAGTTCATTTGTGTTTTGGAATATCTTGCATGGAAGAATTTAAGACATCATTTAACAGTTATTTTAAAAAAAAATTGAGTTACATGATCTTCCATGCTACTAGTGTTTCTGATAAGGTCTGAAAATGAAGCCCTGAATCATGCAGTTCAAAACAATAGTGAAATCTTTTTGAAAACTAAATGAAATCACTAACAGACCATATAAGTTTTGCCCCATGGACTGCTAGTGTTATCAATTTTTTTCTTCAGGACATTAATTCATGTGCACTATTTATTAAGTACATATTTTGCTAGTAACAACATAACTGTCTAAAGTTTTGTATTAGAGGGCGTTTGTTTATGGATTCAAACACTATTATGTAGGAAAGTTTGATAATTTTTCACATGGGGCTTCCCGAATGTTAAACATGCATATAATTAGTGCAGTTTGCAGGAATTTAATAACATTCCAATGGCAGAAGTGGCAACTCTGACATACTTGTACTGTACATCCAGAGTACTTGAATGAATTTGTCATTTATGCATGCACTGAAATCATATCACAATTTCAAATAAATCACTGATAAAAGCTGGCTCATTAAATCAATTTTTCTATCATACTCTTCCTGATGAACAGAATGTTTCCCGGAGGTAATAAATCAGATTGACCTAGTACAACATTGATATTAAAGATTACTTTTATCTAGAACAAATTTGCCGAACTCATGCACAGAACAAGTTGTCGACATTAATAATGTGAGATTATTGTATAGATACCAAATTGTCTTCCTTTATGCACTTAAAACAAACACTGCAACAATGCTTTGAAATTGTCCTTTGGAACTGGTAATAAATCAGTGCCAATCAATACAAAATGAACTTGTTTAAATAAATAACTTATTCTGCTTATTTCTTATCCACCAAGAGAATACCAAAAGAAAATAACAGGAGGTAGTATTCTGTCACATCATTCCACTAGTTTTGTTTTTGTTTTTGTTTTGTCATGAGACATAATTCCCCATAATTTAAAATTTAGTTTCTGATAAAGTGACTAGGGATATCTGTCTTTGCAATTGCACGCACCATTGCAAGTTATATGATTTCACCTAACATGGGTCATAAAAGCTTACCATCATTTTTACACAATTGCATGAAGATAATTGACTGCATTGGTTATTCCAGTACTTAAATCATGTAAACAGCACATTCTGTAGTGAACTAAACATACTTGCAAATCAAGAACATGCAAATTAGAAATATAATAAATGCATTCACATAATGGTAATGTTAATATCGGTAAAGAAAAAATTAATTTGATTCAGCATAATTTTATGTGTAAAGATAAATCCTTGGTTTACTAAGCCAAACAGTTCTGAAAAAAAGTCAATTTGTTACATTCTGATATGTTGTGGCCTAATCAAAGCCGTAAAATAAGTTCAGTTTTGTTTCATATTTTTTCTTGTATAACAAGGATAAAATATCAGTAATATGATCATAATTGGCAAAAACATTTGTAGCCTTTTAGTTTTGTTAAAAGATTTTTAACAATTAACTTCAATGAAAGACTGCCTCATGGTTCTATGAAGTCAGCACCCCCTTCATCGACAGTAAGTCCACGATTTCAGGGTTCGCACAGGTCAGGAATTTGAAAATATTTTTCCCAGAAGCAAATAGTCACGGAAAGTCAAGGAATTCATCAATTTCTACTGGAAAGTCAGAGAAAATCTTTTAGTCAGGATAGTTTTAAAATTACCCTTAATTGGGGGCTTGCTAGTATTGCGGTGATGTATTTTTACGCGCTTTAAATATGTAAAAACAGTCATGGAAATTCTCAACTTCCTACTCTGGAAGGTCATGGAAAGTCAGGGAATTTGAAAATGTGTTCAAGTGTATGAACTCTGATGAATAAACCTGACGTCGTCTATTTTTACCAAACCTGATCTTCATTATATTATAATCCAACCGTTCTTTCGCAGACATCCGGCGAGGAGAGCAGACCCACATGTTCGAGAACCCGATCCGAGAGCTGTTCCTCTTCTCCGTGGTCCAGAATCGGCACGAGATGGCGAGGTTGTTCTGGGAGGAGGGCAAGGAGTCGATCGCCGCGGCCCTGACCGCCTCCAACATCCTGAAGAGCATGGCCTCCAAGGAAGACGACACCGACCAGATCGCTGACATGGAGAGACATGCAGAGTAAGTGGCAACCAGTGCTGTGACAGGACCCAGACCCAGACTCGGACGGATAGGATTTTCATCAACTTTTACATTCTCTCCCTGGACAAAAAAAACAAAAACAACAACAAATGTTTGTACAAGCAGTACTATCAACATTGCAACCCGTTTATTCAATCAGCTCTTGCAATCATTCAGAACAAGATCCACACTATCACAATTTCCAAAAAATATCTTGACTGTCTTCATTTCTTGAATTGTGATTTCATTCAATTTGTGCATCGTATCATTTTCTGTTTTAGTGATTCATTTGACTTTTGGATGTCTTGAATTGAGTCTCATTTTCTGTATTGTCTTATATTAAGCACAGCCCCCCCCCCCCCTTTACCAAAAATGTCCTTTTGGTAACTGAGGTATCTCAGGTTGGCTTATGTATTACTCGGGTACGGAACCTGAAATATATTAACTGCACGAGTGAAAGGAAATAATTGAAATGACAGTTGCAGTTAACATAGCTCTTCACGGGACGGTTTGGGACTTATTAATATACACAAGTTGTGTCTGTCTAGTTAAAGATTGTGTCATTGATTTGCACGTCAAAAAACATCTAAATGAATGAAATCAGCTGAAATCATTTCCAATGTGAAGATTACTATAAATAAACACCTCTCATAGAGACTTGGGGTAAACTATTGAGTTTTGGTGAAAATCTGGACCGTTAAACTTCATCCTTTTTCAAATTGCTCTGAAGCATTTTTAAAAAAAATCTGTGACGCCGACGTGCACGGGCCGTTCCAAAATTGTCCGATCAGCCATTAGCCGAAGGTCACGTGGAGGTTAGCTGTTTAACCAATCAGTGTGCTCCGCTGGTCTTGCGACGGTACACATAACCGCAATTCGTAATTTGAGCAAAATTTAAACTCACGGAAAGAACAACATTCTGGTAACATGTCGTTATAAGTTTTTCTCAGAAAACAACAAATTCATGACGTATGGATCTCAAACTTTCAACACACCATTTGTAAGTACTATACTACCGTTTGGTATTGATAATGAAGGGAAGTAATGGACTTGCACATCCCTGACACAATCTTTAAGTGAACAAAATGGTCACAGATCACATCTTAGCGGCAGGATCTGTGCTCTATTAAAAAAATCAGACTCTATCAGCAGTTACAAGCAAATTAATTCAAACCGTAAGGTCTAGGTTCATCACACATTTAAAGTATACTCTTTCTTGCTTTTCATTATCATTGCTAGAACATACGAGGAGCTCGCTATCGGCACCCTGAACGAATGCTACAACGAGGATGAGGAGCGGTCGGCCCTTCTACTGGTCTGTGAGCTGCCCAACTGGGGCTACTCTACCTGCCTGACGATAGCCGTCAACGCCCAGGACAAGAACTTCATCGCCCATTCTGGCGTCCAGAATCTACTGACTGAAATCTGGATGGGCAAGATCTCAGATGACACCAGTCGACTTAGTGTAAGATATTTTATATTACACTTAAATAATATTCATAGCCCTGCCAAACAAAGTTTGAAGGCGGTATACAGGAATGAACATATGGTTGGATGGTGAGGCAGGCAGGCTGTCGGTCTGTTACAAATGTTGTGTTTCAAAAACATCTTCCACATTTTTCAAGCAGTGCTCATTAAATTTGGTACACACATTGGTCTTGGGGTGAAGATGAGCAGGACGCATTTTTTGAACGGGTTGGAAATGGTGTTGTCATGGTAATGGCATATCTTTATTTAATTCATATTGTTTGTACACTCTGTGTATTTTAAATGGTCAAATAAACTAATTGGAAAAAATAGAAATAACAAACAAATAATTAAGTATTTGATTTGTTTATACATAGACTACAGTAAATTCTGCCAAAAAAACAAACAAACATGAATTGTCTGTATAAACCTTTAACACATTCATTGTTAGTTTATATTAACTCTTTACACGCTGTATTCGCATCCATGCACTCCCTGCAGCGTGCGGGATTCGCATTTCACGCACTCAACCTAGAATAGAAACGTTGTATTACACACCGAATATACACTAGATTTTCCCAACACTAGCAGTAAATCTCTTTGTATTGTTTACATTCCTCAAGTACGGGGGGTATTATGTTTAGATTCTTAAAGGGTACCGAAACACCCTGAAAATCAAATTTGTGTACAGCTAGAATACACAACAAATAACCACTAGACAGATGTCATAGCTCTTGAAGTGATCTTATTTTGATAATAATAATCATAACATTTTGGAACTCAGTTCCGCGCGTTCAATCTCAGTTCCGTAAACGCCGGTTATATGCGTGCGCGTTCTAGCTATACGCGTACGTTTTTACCAAAACTATCGGAGTTCAGGATCGATCTGTGTGTACGCAATACGCCACACCGTGTCGCGTTCCTGATCAAAAAATGTTGCTAAGTTTCAGCAAGTCTATCTCAAACACTTCATCCAAAAAAGTTGCTAAGTGTGAGACGTTTCGGTCGCAAACAGTTTCAAGGGTAGAGACTCCGCCGAAAGTGCGAACGCAATTGATTGTCAGTCGGCTCACTTGAGAAACTCGCGTGCACTTGCACAGGCTCAACTCGGCTGTCGAGCTTACAGCAAGGCAATTGCCGCGGGTAATTGAACATAAAATGGATGAGGACAGAAGCCTGTATTGAGGGATGATATGATGATATAACATAGTTTTGGCATGAAAACATTTTTTATGCCTATAATATGCTTCCTGTATCTAAATGCCACAATCCGAGGCTATGGATTATTAGGCCTATTTGGAGGAAAGTCGGTCAAACTTAGCATTTGTGGTGCGAGTAATGTCCCACTGAGCGCTCTGCATGTCGCGCCGACAAAACGCCGCCGGGTGGTGGGGTGGTAGACTGAACGGTTTCTGGTGGTGATACAACATTATTTTGCAGAATCTCTTCTTCTTCATGCAATATGTGCGACGCACGCCTGTCCTTTTGTTGCGGACTTTTTCTTTAAGTTACCGCTTTCAATAAGTGAAGTAATTTGCACAATTTTATTCAGTACAGGTTGCTACACGCGGCTAATAAAATGACAATATCATTCCCGCCGCTACTTATGCAAGAATAGCACAAACAGGATCCGGGTCTTTTGATAAAAAAATACCTGTTGACATTTTTTGCCATTAACACAGCGTAAGACAAATCACTGCAGACGTATATTCAAGTTCATAAAAATTAAAGGTGCAGGGAGTACAACACTATACCGTTTACCCGATCCGTAGGGCCTACATGACTTTTGTATGTCACACTTTATTTTAGCATCATATGGAGCCGAATATTACCACTGATAATTCATTTCCAATTGTAAAAGCAAGCACCCGAAATTTGTTTTAGTATCATATGAATCCGAATAGGTCTGTATCCATAATTTATTTCCTATCGGGAAACAACTACACCCGACATTTCTGTTTAGCGTGATGTGGAGCTAAATATAATTTATGTGCACTCTTTTTCCTCGATATATAAACGTTTTTATTTTAACTGGCTAGGTCAGACCAGTAAAATTGACCGACAGTGAACTTTACAGGTCCCCAGACCGTCGTATCTGCGGCACTCTAGCCAAACGGCAATACTGTTATCGATCAAGACGTTTGACAGAAAAAATATCGATAGCGCGATCGATCGATTGATAGTATCGGATGATCAAGTAGTCTATGCCAAGTCGTTTTTTTACTTTATTTGTTGTTTGAAATTCACATTCAAACCTAAATAAATAAAAAACGGAGTAACCATAAATGCTAATATTTTGCAGAGGGCATGGCACAAATATATTCTACATGTATAGCAAATAAATTACTCAGGGTGTTGGTTCCCTTTAAGGAACCAGAAAAATCGATAAATGCAATCAAGGCATCGTGATACAATAGGACAGAGGATTAGACACAAGTTCACTTTGAAAAGTACTTAAAAGGTCAATTACAATTGGACGCGCTATTCACTGATAATCTCTTCATTCACTTCTTATTTGGTGACTCATCTCTTTCATTAACCTGTAAAAAGTCAGGTTTTTAGCTCACCTGAGCCAAAGGCTCAAGTGAGCTATTGCGATCGCTTTTCGTCCGTCGTCCGTCGTGCGTCGTGCGTCGTGCGGTGTGCGTCGTGCGTCGTGCGTCGTTCGTCGTTCGTCGTGCGTAAACTTTTACACATTTTCAGCTTCTTCTTCAAAATGCACGATTGGATTTGCCAAAACTTGCGAGGAATAGGATCCTTAGGCGGGTGGGGATTGCAAGGGTATCAAATGTACCCTGGCCCCCTAGGGGCCAGGGGCAGGGCCTAAGGGCCAAAAGTAGGGTAGTTTTACAAACATCTTCTTCTCTAGATCCAGAAATAGTTTCAGGTAAGCCACTTTGTGTGTATGATAGACTTCTATATGTGCATAATTAATGTTCCTCATGAACAATGCCCAGGGTGGCCCGGTTGGCCCTAAATGCAAAGTTTGGGATGCGGGCCTATGGGAGAATAATTCACTTCACGATCAATGGATCTAGACCAAACTTGCAGTGGGAATGTATCCTCAGGGGAGGGATAGATAGGTTCCTGGAAGGAATACCACCAGGCCCCCGTGGGGCCCAGGGGTGGGCCCATAAGGGCCCAAACTAGGATAACTTTCTAACACGAGCTCATGTTGTAACCGAACTTGAGAGTGGTAGATGCATATACAGGGACCCAATGTAATATGGGGTTCAAAGCACATTATGTAGGTCAAAAGAGTCAAATGAAGTTGAAGTTCTTTAATTGGGCCGTTTGTGACTAACTCTTGATGGTAAAGCTACATGATATGACCTCAATGTTAAATTGGGGCGTCAAGGTCACAGTACATGTAAGTTAGTCAAGTTGTCAAATTTTAAGATACTAGGGCGTGCCTTATTGTCTTTATAAAAAAATGATGTCAGAATTTAATTAAAGCTTGGAAACATCAAGCTTACGGTCATGGCAAGGGGATGCAAAGTTTTCCAGCTGGTTCATTTGGCTACGGGGTGCCTACATGTAGATATCAGGCCTCCAAGGGCCAAAACGTATACATAAGCTGATGTTTTTTCTATGGCTACCCATAAGAGAGTTTGCGAGAACTCAGCGTGAGGCCGTCTGTGCCCCGCCGGGCTCTTGTTTGTATAAGTTTGTGGTCTCTACCCTCTTGTATTATATTGAATAGGATTGTATTTTTTCAAGCAGGAAACTTAGAATCTACATGTATGTTGGGTTACAATGAGCATTACTTTCACAAATTCAGATGTATATTTCCAAACACCCTAATATGCATTTAGAAGGTCTAGTTAAATGTACTGTCAACTTTTGCCTTATTACATTTTTCCTGAAACGTTGTTGCTGCAAAAGTTAATTTGCAGTTGAAGCTCGGATTACTTATTCCCTTCCGATACTGAGCGCTATTTGAAATAAACATCCCACGCAACGGTTATCAGGGTCCGGCGCACAAAGATGGTTAACGCGGTTTCATCTGCAATCTCACCCCTACCCCTTCTAGTTGTGGATGTGCACTCTCCACTCTCTTTTCCTCATCACGTTCCGAAGGATGAGGTGACTAACGGTCCCGAGCCAAGATTACTTTTGGAGCAGGCAGAGAGGAAAATGCAAAGCCTAGCCAAAAGCCTCCAAAAGACAGACGAGAAGTTGTGTGCTAGGCCATAGCTGGTGTATAGAATATTGGAGGGGGGGGAGAAGGGAATGGGTAAGGATGAGGGGGGGGGGAGGGATGGGAAGGATGAGGGGCGGAAAGAGGTGGGGATAGGGGGGGGACGAGGGGAGGAGAGAGGTGACAACGAGCCCAAAGCAAGAAACGCTGGCGTGACGCAAGAAGAGACAAGTCAGCCAAAAGCCTTGCAAAAGGCATTGGACAATGTAAGTGTGTGCATAGTACTATAGCGGGGGGGGGGGGGGGGGAGGGGACCCAATGAGTCCCGAGCAAGAAGCTAGTTAGGTGTTAGCAAGAGGAAAGCAACGGCAGCCAAAAGCCTCCAAAAGGGTCTCTGATGATGTTTAGTGGTGTATAGCGATAGCTGGGGGAGGATGATGGGGAGGGGAGGAGGGGGAGGAGGAGGGGAAGAGGGAGGATGGGGGTGACCTAGAGCCCCAAGCCAAGAAGCTAGCAGGTGGCAGCAGGAGGAAGAGCAAGGCAACCAAAAACCTCCAAAAAGTCTCAGATGATGTAAGTGTGTGCATAGACCAGAGGTGCCACTTTTCTGTAAAATTCTGGAATTCAGGATATTTCCGTCAAGAGGAAAACTCTTGGTAATTTTGGAATTTCCGGCAAAGGGGCAAAAAAATTGTAGTAAAATTGTGTATTTAAAAGTCTGTTACTGTTAGTTAAACGATATAAACTTCTTTTGCATAAACTTTAGAACGCTTAGCAAAATTCGAGGGCTTGTCTGGGGTAAAAAGGGAACCAATTACCTTTTCTATACTTCAGTTTGTTTAAAAAAAAGTTCTATTGTGTAAACTTTAGAGTGCACAGGAGAAAACCCGGGAACCCTACTAGTTTCCTGTACTTTTGATGATTTGAAGTATCTGTAAAGCTAAGTACAATATGATTAAAGTACCCAACACTCAAGAAACACAGCAATTATGCCTAAGTAGGAGGAAATACCCTCTCCGGTATGCACCAGAACCCACACTTCCACATTAAAAAAAAGAAAGAAGCTCCACACCGTACATAAACACAGACATCAATTTGTAAATTGTACCAATATTTTTTTGCTTTATTTTGTTCTCAACAGGATCAACATGATGAGGTGTTTGTACCAGACCCCCAGGGGCTCCACATGGTCAGTGTCCAACCACCATCAGAGAATGGAGATGCTGCCTCCACCAGCCAAGCACAGTATGCGTTAGTAGACAGATAGATAAATTTATAAGACGGGTTTAAGAATGACACAATGTGATTGGTCAATTGACAGGCGTGGGGCATGCATTTAATTCTCCTAGCATGCATGCCCAATTGATAGCACATGATCGATACCTGGCGATATTCGCCACGTCGATATATCGGCAGCCAAATTGAAAAAGTCTGTACTCATCTGTACGTAGTGGTAGGGTGGACTAGAGCTTGGCCTAGGTAGCTTGCCTCTACTAGGTCTAGGGTCTAATATTTGTTGCATATTTTCAGGCTGTATTGCCGACCTGTCTTATTTAACAATTGATGTACTGTTTTTTTCGTGTGTTAGAGCAGTTCCACTGCACTCGGTTTAGTCAATGCGATTGATAACGCACTTGCCCCGCGGGCCTGTGCGTTATCACTTTCACTGACTGAACTTCGTGCACTGCCACTGCCCTAATACACTCGCAACCAGTGCATCAATTGTATAATGTAGACAACTAAATAAATCGATGTGTAGATAGATACAGCCACAATAAAATTATATAGATAACTAAATGAATAGATAGATGTATAGATAGATAGAGGCACGGTATGTGGTTACAGTAGAATATCTAAATAGTTAGTGACAGATAGATAAATATATGGATAACTAGATAAATGTATAGATAGATAGTCACAGATAAAGAGATAAATATATTGATAACGAGATAAATGTATAGATAACTAGATGTGTAGATAGATAGATATATAAATAATTATAAATCAATATTGACAGATGGATAAATAGATAGAAAAATAGACAAGTAACTAGATAAGAGATAGAGATAGGTATATATACATATAGATATACAAATATATGGACAGATAAATTGATAGATATATACAGATAGATAGATGTATTGATATAGATAGCTATGTAGGCGTATATATACATAGGCTACATACACATGTACTTGCGATGGAGGTGGTTAGATGTAGCTGTGATATAATTGCCATCTAAGTATACCTACTTACACATACAACAAACATACATACATTCATACATACATACATGAGGTGTAGGTAGTTGGATGCGATGGAGGTAGTTGCATACATACATACATACATACATACATACATACATACATACATACATACATACATACATACATACATGAGATGTAGGTAGTTAAATGTAGCTGTGATATAACTGGCATCTAGGTATTTGACATACTGCATATGTGACAGCCCAGCTCAAAACCCACAAAAATAGGCCAAAATTAATTTTAATGTTTCTTCATACTTTTGAAGAGTAAGCTCTTAGCTTTAAAATGATATATAACTTTTTAAAATTGGACCATCCTAACCCATTCAAAATGTGATTAAAATGGGAGAGAGTTGCGAGGTGCAGTTTCAGAGAAAAGGGAGAAAAGAGGATTAAAAGATTACATTCACTCAGGTGCGTCATGCGGAAGCACATGTCCGAAAAATTGTCGTCCAGAAAAACCGCCAATATCTCACTTTCAATTTCGTTTTAAGCCACCAAATTTTGACAGAAGGAAGAGAAAAGATAACTCTTTCAGATAAGACAAACTTCTAAAATTAGAGTTGGTCAACCCAAATGACACATTTTGGTCTATTACAGAGAATCATAATCTGCAAGTTTTTGTTGGTTTGGAGCTGCGCGGTCACATATATCTAGACTGTAACTTATGCGTCATCCTTTGACCATGGAGAACTACATAAAAGCCCAAGTATAGTTTTGGTCAGACAAATTTTTCATTAATTTTTCACAAAGTAAGATATTGTCATGCCAGGTATCAGAAAACAGCATCAAACCATCTGAAAATTTGTATATGACTTACTTTGATTTTAAAATGTTTATGGGGCAGATATCACTTTGTCCCTCCCCCCCCCCAACTTTGTATTACCAAACAATTTCTAAAAAAAAAATGGAGAATTTTAAGAAAAAATTTGAGAGTGGGATTTATTTTTCGAGGCATTAATAGATGATACATGTTTATCTAAAAAACATAACAGAAGAAAATGTCATTTTTGTCACAATTTACTAAAACTATACACTGCCTTTAATTTGAGAATTTACATGACTACATAAAAAAATATGATAATATTTCACTATTTTTTAATGTCCAGATTGTTGGATGGCAAGAATGGCCATGCCGCAAAGCCGGGAGAGAAGAAACCCGAAGACGATGACACGTATAGTGTCCTCAACGCAGGGCTAGACATCCGAGACAGTGGTAAGGAGCTGGCATGGTGGCAGAGATACAAGCTCTTCTATGATGCTCCTATGATCACGTTTAGGCACAATGTGGTAAGCTCTTATGTCATTTATGTGTGTTTGAAAACAATAAATCTAGGTTTTGTTGACAGCTTTATTTTTTTCAGTCTTTGTTTTCAAGTTCAGGTTTTATTTCCATCAACAACAAAAAATGTAAACAAAATTAATACCTGAATATTTTTTTGCCTATCATTAACATAATGATAAACATAACAGAATATAAAATGACATAACACATCATGACATAATATCAGATTCAGAATCAGATTCAGAATCAGATTCAATTTGGTTCATTGCTTCATATATAAAATGAGTAATATAAATACTATAATTAGTAATAAAAGTATAGTTGTAATCTATGAAATAGTAATATAACAATACATTTAACATGCGAATGTGAACTGTACACAGCATAAATAATATAAACATTTACTTTCCATTGTAAGATATTATGACGCAAAATTTTATATCTTTTCGTAACACAACGTAACATAGCGTGAAACAAAATTAGAAAAAAGAATACATTACTGAAAATTATAAAGGAAAATTATGCTGGAGAAACAATTGTAATATGCAGAGCAATTTTTGCAAAAGTAAAGTATAATTTGATGTAATGGAAAAGAGCAATCCACTTCAATGGTATAAATAATAAATTGAAAATTGATAATAAATCTCAATGTCAACCAGATTGTTTATTCTGAAACTGCAACATATAGGTAAAAATATGATTTATTAAAGCAGTCACTGACATAGATTTTCACTCTTATAAAGTTTTTATTATGCTCGTTGTGAAATGCAATGATCATCAGGGCTTTATATTTCCACCACAGTAGAGATATTAAACTCATATTTTTTTGAAAAAAATAGGAAACATTGTTAAGAATTGTATTTAGTACACAGATATTTAGAGGGATAAGCGCATATAATATTTTGAATTGTTTTTATCGCTAGTCTTTCTGTTTTTGTTTTGCAGATGTCTTACTTGTTGTTCCTGATACTGTACAGCTATATCATCATGATGAACTTCTACGAGACCATTTCCATCTTTGAGATTATTCTCATCATCTGGGTGGCTTCTCTCTTCAGTGAAGAATTCAGACAAGTAAGTTAATTACTCTCACTTTAAAGCCACATGCTAACAATGACCACAGTTTAAAAAAAATGTGAGCTACATAATTCTCTATGCTCTAAGTGTCTTTCATAAGATCTTAAAATGAAGCCCTGAAAAAATTGTATTTCAAAATGATTTAGTGCTATAAACAAAGTGAAAATCTACGAATACTCAAGTTGATTGGATTCACTTGCCCATTTCCTGCCATATACTTATTGTGTGTAGATCTAAGCTATTTTAAACTCCACTGCAGTGGAAATTGTTCATTCATGCATATCTTTCCAGTAGCTGCATAACTTTCCAAACTTTTGTATTCTAGGGTGTTTATTTGTCCATTTAAACACTACTAAGCTCAGATATCACAGTGTGACAATTTTTGTCAAGCCCACCGAGGTGGAGGAGACTAAGGACAAATTGGCATCTGTTCGTCTGTCGTCCGTCTGTTATGCTTACAAAAACTTGAATAACTCAGTGCTAAAGGCTCCAATTTCAATCAAACTTGGATGGAAAATTAATCATGCAGACTTTCAAATTTAGAAGTATGTGAAGACCACCACAAGGTCAAAGGTCACCGGCAGGAGTCAACGATTTGTTTGAACCCAATGTTAAGTTTTCTCGGCGGCACATAACTTTGCTCCCATTTGCCAAATTGTGACCAAACTTGGGTGGTAGATGTCTCATAGGGAGCTGAGGCTGAAGGTCACCAAAGAGGTAAAGGTCACCGAGCAGGGGTCAACAACCTTCTTTTGAGGCGAAACTGGCAAGACACATTACGGCTACGCCTTGTTTAATTTGAATGCTCGCACAATGTTAGCCTATTACTTAACGATACGCAAGTATCTTCATTTTCATCCTTCGCACGTCGATGCGCAAGGTGAGAGCTCTCACTGGAAGAGTCGACTGATCGACAGTGATCACGGACTACTGGGAACATGGTGACTCTGGCCACTGCTGGCTTCTGTTTTGGGTGGGCGTTGTCTGTTGCGCTTCTTTCCTCAGGACGTTGGATCGGGGCCCGATCATTCTCTCCTTCGATCTGGTCATGCTTCTACTCCGTCTGCTCACAATATTTTCCGTCAGACAAGCAGTCCGGACGCAAGCTCCATCATGATACAGAGGATGGTGCGTGTCCTCGATCAGATTCTTTTTTTCTCTAAGTCGCATGGGAGAATGATTTGATTACCAATATAACACGCATTCACATAGACGCCTATCCAGATATCTTGTTCTCAGACGCCTATTACACAATCTTTAGGCTTGGACTGAAGGCATGTGTAATTAGTAGACAGGCCTGAGGCCTCCGCAATTTGGGACCACTCTGGAGATAGTCTTGGGCAGTCCTAATCGGTGGGAAATGGGCTAAGCTGCCTCGACGCCCCAATTTACCATGCGATGTGACGCTGTTATGTATATCATGCAACTGTTGTGTGGTAAGTTTATATGAAGCATGCAGTAGGAAAAAATGCACATCTTTTTTTACAATTACGCAAAGGTATGCATGCCC
>JZLH01S0065522.1:1973-19418 GCA_001188425.1 Eucidaris tribuloides | reverse complement strand
AAAGGTCACCAGCAGGGGTCAACAACCTTTTTGAGCGAAACTGGGCAAGACACATTACGGCTATCGCCTTGTTTAATTTGAATCTCCACAATGTTAGCCTATTACTTAACGATACAAATATCTCATTTTCATCCTTCGCACGTCAGATCGCGCAAGGTGAGAGTCTCAGCTGGAAGAGTCGACTGATCGAGTGGATCACGGACTACTGGAACATGGTGGACCTGGCCACGCTGCTTCTCTTTGGGGTGGGCGTCGTCTTGCGCTTCTTCCCTCAGACGTTGGACGGGGCCCGCATCATTCTCTCCTTCGATCTCGTCATCTTCTACATCCGTCTGCTCCACATATTTTCCGTCAGCAAGCAGCTCGGACCCAAGCTCATCATGATACAGAGGATGGTGGGTGTCTCCAATTCAGATTCTTTTTTTTAACGCATTGGGAGATGATTTGATTACAATATAACATAGCATTGCACATAGACTCCAGCCAGAGATATTGGGCTGTATGCATAAAAAGTAGCAAATGCTTATAAGGAATTGCTTCAAGCACCAGCAATTGGTTGTCAAGAAAAATCAAGCTCACGCAATTACTTAAATATGTTTGCATAATCTTTTGCTTACCGTGAAATCCGAGTGCACAGCAATAAGCAAATGCCTGCAAACAAAAGTTTTTGCTAACAGGCAGAATTACCTGCAGATGAAAGAAATTACTTAAAAATGTATGCATTAAAAAAAACTTTTCCTTGTTCTGACAAGAATTTGCTTGGGTTTTTTCAAGCTCCTCAATACCAGCTTGAGTGCTTTTGCTTAATTACGACATTCAAGTTAAAAACATGTCCATGCTCGTATTTAGACCAAACCAAAGCTGCACAAAAGGAGATTAAATCAAGAAATACTTTTTCTGGTATATCAAGAAAAAATTGAGGGAAAATATTTCAGGAATGGGGTTAAAGATTTCACTTTATTTTAAATAAAAAGATTAAAAGATTTTAAGCAGAGTCTGCTCTTTCAGATGAGGTATAACTCATGTAGCCTTAACACACCCTTTGGATGCTATAATGTAAAATGTAGTTGAAAATCTCGGGGGTCCCCCCCCCCCCGACGATTTATCATTAATTAATTTTAAAAAAAATAAAGACATTCAGAATCTGTTATTGCTGGGATATCACTTCAAATAAAATAAAAAATCCCCAAAACTAAACTTGGCGTTTATTGAAAAATAATTATGAAATTATTATTTGGATAAAAATGATGATGAGGGACAATATTGTACCAATAGCTACAGATAATGATGAATTGACACAGTGCTTGAGTGCTTTTAGGATAAGCATGATACTTCTACATGTATATTTGTGGATATATATATATAGCTTAATTAAATCTACCAGTGAGAGTTGCTGACAGTTGATGTTTTAATGATCCATGAACAGATTCCACTATGTATATATCCTGTGGGAAAAACATTACATTCCTTGAATTTTCATTTGTTTTCAATTTCACAGTTCTCTTTTCAGATTGTGTGATTTTCGGGGCATTAATATATGATATACATCTATCTAAAATTTATAGGAAACAATGTAATTTTTCACCATTTACCTAATGTATGCACTGCCTACTGTGATCTTGTTCTTTAATACCAATAATTGATATGCCTTTTTTTCTCTGTCCCATCCTGACAGATGGTTGATCTGATCTTCTTTGTGTGCATCCTGGTGGTGTTCATGATATCCTACGGCATCGCCTCTCAAGCCATCTTGTTTCCCAACGAGACGGACTTCGTCCTGATCCTCAGGGGTGTCGTCATGAGGTCGTACTTCCAGATCTTCGGAGAACTCTTCCTGGAGACCATTGAAGGTATGAAATCACTTAACCCTATTTTAACTTGGCTATTTCAGACAGGGTTCTTACTGGGGGGGGGGGGGGGTTCGACCCACCCTTCAGATCTTGGCCGCCAATCACGCGATCGCCGCAAAAATTTGCATGCGCATAGAGCCGGATGTAAACTACACGACTGTATAGTAAAATTTTAAAATTAAAAAATCATTTTTTCAATTTTTAAAGTAATTAATTATGCAAATAAGTGCATGAAATTATGTTTTCGCCTATAACTCATTTACAATAGCTAGTAGAATACTAAATTTTGGTGAAAATATTCATGCTGACATTTCTCACAATTATCTACAAAAAAATTTGCCGAATTGAAATTAATTTCTTATGTATTTAATTGTTTTGTAAATTTCTTATGTATTTCTATGTTTTTTCGACCTTTTGTTTACTATTGTTTTTTCAATGAAATTTGTTGGGGACACTTTTGCAATCATAAATAGCATAAAATTAATTCATTTCAACCAGTAAAAGCAGAAATAATCATACATGTATGATTTTTGGCTGAAAACACAATTTCCATTGGTTTTGGACACGAAATCACGTTTTTGAGCAATTTTGGGGTTGACATGCATGTATAAAAAGTCACGCAGCGTCGTAACGGTATGACCGATTTTCGCGAAAAGGGTCTCAAAAGATGCGCAAGACTTGAAAGTAAAAAGTCGGTGAGCGACACGGTCAAAAAATTTTGCGCGGCGGCATGGTCGCGAAATTCGTCGAGGGGGGGTCAAATTGACCCCCCCCCCCAGTTAACATAGGGTTAAATTCCTTTGTCAAAGACTCACGTCAGTAACATAGTTACTCAGGTACTTAGAAGCAATGTTTATAAAGTCCAGAGACCCCCTTTTGTGCAGACAAAAGGAGTTTGTCCTGGCATTGCGTCTGTTTTAACAATAGAGGTCGACTTTAGCTTTCAGTATGAATAGTTGGTTCTCCTTGTAATTTGTTCATATCTGCGTGATAACCTGATGAGTTGCAGATCGAAAAGCTTCGTTATCTAACATGCTACTTTTTAAAGCAGTTTGGAAATTTTGTAGTACCAATAAATTGTTCGTTAACATAGTTATGTTTAAATTCAGTAATGACAAATTCAGATCCATTTAAATTATTACATTTCTTTCATTCTCAGAAGTTTGTGCAATGAAATTATTATGGTTCTGTTAAACCCATTAGAAAGAAAGGACGTTACTACCAACATCATTTGTCATATTATGCTAGCACCTTGACAATCGCTGTCTTGATGATTGTGATGATGATAATAACTTAGATGATGAAGGATTTATCTTGAATTTGTTGACTTGAGGAGAAACAAGAATTAATTTGCTAGTGTTGAATTAATCTCTGTCCCTGATAAAAATGGATTACATATAAAACTACACAAGAAATTCCTCCATCACAGCTGATAATTGTATGACATGTAGGAAATGTATGACTCTGAAATTTTCACAGCAGAAACTTTAAACATTCATGTGTCTTAAATTGAGGACTACTTCCAATCTTGCTATTTCCCTTTAATGATGGAGAAAATGATGATGGCAATGACGATAATAGTAGTGACAATGATGGTGACGGTGATAATGAAGATGATGATAATGATGGGGATAATGATGAAGATGATGGTGATAATGATGGTGAAGTAGAATATGATAATAGCAGTTATGATTTTGATGTTGATGATGATGGTGATAATGACAGTGGTAGTGATGATGATGAAAATGATTATGATGATAACGATCATGATAATGTTGATGATGATGATGACGATAATAATGGCGTCAATAATGGTTTCATTGATTCATATCTCATTTCACAGGTGTGGACTGTACCGACAACCGTACCCTAGTGGATGGCATTACGATGTTCCCATGTCCCGAGTACTCCGTCATCGGTGTCATCCTCCTCGGCTTGTACATGATGATCAGTAATGTGCTTCTCCTCAACCTCCTCATTGCCATGTTCAGGTAGGTCATGTCACCTGATGTTTACAATGTCACAGTTCTTATATAGTGCATAATACCCTTGACAGGGTCTCTACGCACTTAGAAAAAATAAAAAAAGACAAAGAAGAAAAGAAAATGCTGCATCTGAGTCAAACATTCTATTTACTCATTGATAATAACAATATAGCGCAAATTCTCAAAATGTGCATTACAATTATTAAAGCCATTGTGACAAAATCACATAAGACAAGAAGAAAAAGAAAATGCTGCATCAGAGTCAAACATTCTATTTACTCATTGATAATAACAATATAGCGCAAATTCTCAAAATGTGCATTACAATTATTAAAGCCATTGTATAACAATGTTTCCAGTTACAAAAATCTGAGCTACATGATTCATTATGCTACCAGTGTCTCTGATACAGTCTAAAAATGAAGCCCTGAAAAAATTGCAGTTTGAAACGATCATTAAGTGCTTTAAATAAGTGACAATCATTGAGAGACCGTTCTAGCTTTCCCCCATAGACTGCTGTCTTGCAGAATTTTTTATCAGCAGAGAATAATTAATGTACCAATTTGAATCTGCGCATATTGTACTAGTGACAGCATAACTGTCTGAAATTTTGTGTTCTAGGGTGTTTATATGTCCATTCAAACACTATTAGATATGTCAGATAGCAAAGTTTGACAATTTTTTAAACAGGTCTTCCACACTGTCATACAGTGTCTTTAACAGAATAAAAAAAAAAACTGTAAATAAGAAAAGGAACCATCGTGGCCCCAAAATACAGAATAATTACATAGCCAATCACCACCCATCATAAGTCCCAGTTTCACCTGGGTGAGGCCTGGTAGCCTCTTGCTGCCATGTTCACTGACAAATTGAGGGATACGCCCAGTCAGCATGTGACTCACAGGAGCTCTAGCATTTGAGGCTACCAGGCCTCGCACAGGTAGCCAATGAGGAATAATGGGTGGTAACAAAATAATACACACAAAAATATAAACAAACAATTTGTATGAACCAATGTAATATGTGCAAGGTGTTGCATTACAAAGAACCTGAAATTGGTGCAGGAGTGCGGAGGCATACCCGTCAATTGCGATACAGACATATTGCTCTGGTCTTAAAATGTTCTTTGGCCACAAAATGTTTCCAGCAATTCCAGCAATAATAATAATGATAATAACACAGAATTTATATAGCGCATAATAAACATTTTTAGTTTCTCCATGTGCTTTACAATTAGATATAACAGTACAGAAAACATTTATGCATGTATTTAAGAACTGATTTACTGAATTTTGTACAGAAAATCAAACTTGTACATGTTTAAAGGGCGGGTGTCTCATTTGCATGCCTAAAATTCAACATTATGCAAAGACACTGGTATATAGAAGAAAATGCTATAACAGAACCTTCAGCAAAGTGTAGGAGCTAGAAAACACAGTTTTAGTGAAATTGTAGTAAACGTTTGACTACGATTTGATTTTTTGTCTTTAGTGCCAAAAAATTCTACTAGTAGTACTAGTCTATTTTTAGAGAGTGCATGTAGGTCTCTTTTACCTCCATGGACAGATGACCTTGCATTCCTTTCAGTGCCTGACACATGCCAGCACAACCATCTCGTATCGTAATCAGCCTGATATACCGATGGACCTACTGTAGGTCCATGATATAACTAAGTGAGATTTGGAACACTGAGCGTAGGACATACAATACACAACTATTGGTTTTTGTGCATTTTTCAAAATCTAGGTAATTTCTTCAGATTCACAGGCAAGTCCTTCGTAAATAGCGGAAGGACATAAGTAATATTTTGCTGTGTTACAGGAGGGTTGCAAATGAGATTCCTTACCTAAATTACTAGTAAATAGAGGAATAAATTATGATACTGATCATAACAACAACAATGATCCTTTCTCCTTACCCACTGCAGTTACACGTTCTCGGCTATCCAAGACAACACGGATACCTTCTGGAAGTTTCAGCGTTACGATCTGATCAAGGAGTACTTCAACCGTCCTCCCATTGTGCCTCCATTCATCATCATCTCACATCTCTACTACTGTGTACGCTACATCGTCCAGCACTGCTGTAACTTGTGCTACAAGTGGAAGACACCAGAACTGAGTAAGCTCATTGAAATTAAAGGAAGTTGTAGCCAGCAACTAACAGGAATCAGTTAAGAAAAAAATTGATATTGTGAGTATTGTGAGAATCATGGTACATGGTGATAAAGACAGCCTAAATAATTGGTACTGTGTGACACTTACCCTCAGCAAGGCCGTATTAATTAACTTTTGCTAATTTTACATCTTTACAAATTTGTTCACTTGATCAAGATTGCTAAAACAGTATAGGGGAGGAGATTATTGATTTTAAAAAGTGCATGAATTAATACGGTGCATTCAACATGCGTTGGGCAGCATACATCAGTCAAGTCAGGTCAGTTCAAGGCTAGCACATGTGCAATCTAATTGGTTGGCAAGAACTGACAGTTACCCCACAATCGAAGATAAAGAATTTGGCACAGGAAAACAAATGTAAGTAAATATCACCGTTAAAAGTGTTTGTATGACTGTTTGTTGCATAGCATCGTATTCCTGGCGATACTGCACTATGATTTAAAGATAAGAATAAAGAAAAGTGCATGCTTTGATTTTTAAAGAATTTCTTAACTTATTCCTGTTAGTTGCTGGCTACATCTTCCTTTAACTGATGCCTATTTATTGAATTAACTCTTTAGGGAATGTGGAGAGTTGTTACTTGGTAAGAGGTTACCTCTGAAGATGAAAGGGGCTGTGTGAGATCAGCCATATTGTATGAGAGTGAGACATGGTGTTTGAGTGAAAACGAGATGGGGAATCTGAGAAGGACTGAAAGAGTTATGGTGAAAATAATGTGTGGTATGAAGCTGATGGACAGGAAGAAGAATGAGGATTTGATGCAGATATTGGGTTTTGGAAGAAGCAGTGGATCAGATAATGAAGGCAAATGGAGTACTTTGTTATGGACATGTGTTGAGGAGGGATGTTGATCATGTTTTGAGAAGATCATTTGAAGTTTAGGTGGATGGTCAGAGGGGAAGGAGGCAACCAGAGAAGACATGGGAAGAGCAAGTGGTGGAGGATAGTAGGAGGGTTAGGTTGAAAGAGGAGGATGTGCCGAATAGGATGAAGTGGAGGGAGGGGGTAAGGGCAATTTCTTTGAATGTGAAGTAAATCCGGCCACCCCAGTAATCGGGGACAAAACCAATTAAAAAATAAAAGAATAAAAAGGAAAAGAAAAAGAAGAAGAAAATTAAGAAGGAAGATAAAGAAGAAAGAGGAAGAAGAAGATGGAAGAAAAAAAAAAAAAACGAGGAGGAGGAGGGGTAGATTTTGACGAAATTTTTTTTACCTGTTCAACTATATGTCATATCACTATTATTCGTACGTGTATACATATTTTCACAATAATGATCCAAGTGCCTGATTTCTGTTTTAGAGCAAAGCTTGACGGATCAAGAGAAGAAGACCCTGGCATTGTGGGAAGGGCTCAACTCGGACAATTACGTAGCCAAAGAGAAACACCGGCTTCAACAGGACCTTGAGGAACGAGTCAAGTTAACAGGAGACAGGTTAGTGTGTTAGGAATTGTTAAATTCTGTGTTTGGACATGGTTTTTTTCTGAGTTGAGAGACCAAAGGCTGTTCCACTGATCAGAAAGAAAAAGAGATTATCTCCCTGATTAATGAATATTTATGCCTGTGGTATATGTAATTATGACTATCACAGTGATTGCTGTTTGTGATCTCCCTGATTGACACATATTAAAACCAAAGTATAGTTTTTGTCAATCATGCAAATTTTTCATCAATCTGTCACATTAGAACACAACACCAAACCTACAGAAAAATTTTTCTTAATTGATCAGCATGCAGATGTCAATATCTGCATGTGAAATGGTGCCCCCAACCCCACCTTCCACTTATTTCTATCAATTTCTCTCAATTGGAAGGGTTTCAGAGCATTTGATTTTCACGCCATTCTTATAGATCTATCTGAAAAACGCAATAGGAAGAAATTACACTGCCTATAATGATGGTAGCTCTAGGATACTAATACCCTGGTTACATTACTAAAATTTCATAATCGAATTCATTAAAATCGTCTATGAATTCATTTTTTTTTTCAATGATGACTCAGACCTGCCAACTGTCCCGATTTTATCGGGATCGTCCCGATTTACGACTTTTAAAATGGCCAAAAATCGGGACGTCCCGATTTCTGAAATTTCATGTGAGAAAAAAAATATGGGAAAAAAATCGCCCCAGACCCTGTCTAGAGAATGAAAAAATTATCGCAAACTTAATCGAAAGAGGGCGCAATCATATTAGTGGCTTTATATTATTGACCCTACCCGGTATTTTTTTTTTCATGCTATGCTACGTGCTACGGCTCCAGCTAGAGCTAGAGCAGGGCATCCTCGTGCTTATTGGTCAATCCTGCCGTTGGTTCAGGATTCATTTGCGATTCACACAGCACACATACGCTCAGCAGTGCCACTTATCTCCCCACACAAAACAGCACGGTTGGCTGATTCGCACTAGGAAAAAAAAATGGTTTATAACCATGTCTTTCTATGTAGCAAGTCGCCGTTTTATCGTACTTGTAATGCGATTCGGTAACGCATTCATCGCCCGGTTCATCGTTGGTTTCTGGCATTATGAGCAAGAAATGACATACAGTTTGACAAGGATAGTCATATTTACCGGGAATGGCACAAGATTGCACAGATTTAAGACGCTTCCCGAATGCAGAAGAGGTACCAAATTCGGAGCTGATGTCTGAAGGTATCTACGTAGTCCCACATATAGTGATTCATGTAGGGTCTTTTCCATGGTGACTAAGAACAAAAACAAGGAACAAGCAAGTATGACCACGGCCACAGCTCAATTATGACACACAAACTGGCCAAGCAAAACAGAAACATGAAATGCTACTTAGCTTCTATACAGTGAGAGTGTGCTTAGGAATGCCAAGTCAGCCACGTACAAAACACTCCACTCCATTCAAGCCAAGGAAGGTGCGTTCGATCTAGTATTGTCAGTCATGTCAGTATGTGTAGATCTAGTGTAAACAAGATAAGTTGCTCTAATCTACTTAATTTCCAAGTGCAAACTGTTGGTAACATGTTGAAATTAAGAGACTTGCTCTCCATCTAGTTTTAAGAGTTGCAGTTGTACCGGTATTACAAATTATCAACTCTACTAGCCTAGAAGCATGATATAAACGTACAAGCCGGCTTACCTTTCATTACACTAGCAGACTAACGTTAGAGTCTACAGACAGTGTTATTTCAAAAGATTTTGCAAACTTCAATTCATTAATTTCAAGTATGAAAATTGTTTCCTTGGCCTTTGAAGTTGCTAAAATCCAGGAGCTTCCGGGGGCGCTGCCCCGAGGACCCCGCCAGGGGCTCTGCCCCTGAACCCCGCCGGGGGCCTAGGCGGCCCCCTGGACCCCCGGCCATTCGTTGTCCAGATTTTGCATTTCCAAATGTTGGCAGGTATGATGACTATGAATTAGCATAAATTAATGTGACCAGTACCTGTTTACATCTATCGTGAATACAAATTTGCATTCATCAAAAATGAATTACTTGTGATCACCCCCTCTGTCGTCACCATGTATCAACTTCCAGGTCAAAATTAACTCGCTCTAAATTCACATCAATTAACATGGAGGTCAACCAGTTGATTTATTATATTATACATGAAAAAAAATCTCAAACTGGTAAATAATGAATATTTGGAAAGTAGAAAATAACGATACATCTTGTCGGAACAGCAGTCAGGTACAGAGTGAAAAGGTGATAAACTGGAAGTGCCCAAGCATGGGTCACATGTTGCGCATGCTGAACCTGTATTTGATTGTGACTTTCGTTTACTCTACAAAAAACTAGCAAATCAGCTACGACTAATGCGAATTCATTTGAAAATAAGATGGTGAAAGTCATCGATTGTGTCCTAAGTGCATTTGATTACGACCTAACCTGTTTACACTTATCACGAAAATGAATTCAATGACGACTTAAGTGAATGCGATTACAACTTTTTACCTAATGTAAACGGGGTATAACTGACTCTCCTTCCAACCTCATCTCAACTCTTTATCCATACCTGATATTGACCTCTTCTATCTGCATTCTCACACGATCCTTATTCTCTGAATTGCCTCGTTTCTACCAAATCTCATGCACTTCTTGCAGGGTGGAAGATATGACGATGAAACTGGACAGGGTGTTCGAAGACACCGAGACCGGTGATGGTGCTGCTCAACATCCCTTGGGACTGCTTGGAGGAGGAAAAGGCTTCGAGGATAGACTCGCTAGACTGGAAGACAGGGTGAATATAAAATATCGTTGCATGACCGGCAGAAGGGCCCTAGCATGTGTTCTCAGCAGAAGGGCCTTAAAGAGAATACACAGTACTGGTTGATTACTTGCAGAACAACAACATTTTGATATCAACTGCTTTCAAACCTTCTGTGAACAGATGGTATTCTAAAAATTGTCACTATAGTACAGGAGAGAGTAGTTGAAAACAACAGAACACTTCGTTTTGGACATATCTGTTACACAAATCCCCACTGCTGACAAAGTACTAACACAGAAATCTATATGTGGGACTATCTTAATTGTTGCCATACACACTGCAGCATTGGGGACATGCAGCAGACGGAGCGTACTCGCGTCGGTTACTGCCCAAACTGCCATTCGCTCAACTTTATGGCATGTATGAATGGAAATAGTCGCCCACAATTTATAATGCAAATGTAAATTTACTCCTCAGACTGGAAAATGATGGAAGAGTGTGAAATTTTGAAGTGAAAAGATTTTCTATCATCAGGCAGGTAGGTTGGGGGTACTACTCATGGGCGGAGCCGCTTTAAGCTTAATTACACTATATCTCATAAATATTGCGTAGGTTTACCGGAGTAATTTTTTTCTCTCACTTGGCAGAAAATGGTAGATTCACTTTTCGGGCTCAGAATGTACTTATCGCATACCATATTTCGGACGCCACGGAATTTGGCGACGACGTCAAGTGACTTGTTTTTCCGAGAGAGGGCCGCAAAAGCACCATTTTTGAAAAACCGAGGCCGCCTACTGCGCCATTGATTTTATAGGGCATGTAGAGATGGATGCGTTTTTTAGGACTTTCAGCATATGTTGCAAAGATGTATACGCATTTTTCAAGAGCTCAGTATTGGAAGTTTTTCATGAAAAAATCATGATTTTATTAGAGGGGATAAATGAACGAATGTCCTTAAGATTCCATGTTACGAAATTGTGCGCGAGGTATTCCTGGCGGGGGGGGGCGGCGTCGCGCCGTGTCTAGAAGCGCCGAAGCGGTACTGTACACAACGAACGCCGTGTCGGGGGGGATGCCGCGCTGCGGTGGCACAAGAGAGGTGAATGGCAAAACACGGTGTATGTAACGGATTTTTACGATTTTTATGGAGGTTCCTACGTATTTACTCTCTTCTACTTGTTGTGGGCTTCATTTGAATATTGTGGTGGATTGGCCTTAGTCCTGAGCGTGTATTGTTTCCGGAGAATTTTTGCGAGAGGGCCCGTAGCGGGGGAGGTAGGTCGGTTTAGAAAACGGTGGTCGATGAATAGTAGACTTACCATACTGTGTATTCTCTTTAACACTAAATTGTTTGTAACTTGAAAACCATTGGCTCTTTTCACATGAAATCAAAGTAGTGTGATATTTTAGATCCTTCTGTCAGTCTGTTAAGTGCAAATATCAAATAAGGCAATATTTCTCAAATTGGACAAAAAAATTACTTTTAAGGCCCTTCTGCCAGGAACATATGCTAAGGCCCTTTTGCAGGGCACATGACAATATGTCCATGATTTTTTTATTGTGCCTCTATCTCAAAGAGGCTAAAGGTATCATGTTGACAGGTTGTCCTTCTGTCCATCGTTGTACACAATGTATGCATATTGAGGTTTAGAACATTGACGTGTAGATGAAGTGATTATATTTTGGGTGAAATCTGCAAGGGTTCAAAGGTCAAAGGGTGTCACTAATTTTGCTTAAATTGGCACATTTCTGGGTTAAATGCAGTCAGGGGTGTCCAGTGGTATTGTGGCATATTACAACATTAGTAAAGGCCCGAGTTATATTTTTGCCAGAATATCAAAGTTAAAGGTCAAAGGTCACTCAACTTTAAATTACATATTTTGGGTGAAAGCTTCTAGGATTCAATGATCAAAAGTAAAGTAATTTTGCCTAAATTGCCATATTTATGCAGTCGAGGGTGTGCAATGGTATTGTGGCATGTTACAAACGTTAAAGTAATGGGCTGAAGAATATTTTTGCCGAAATATCAAAGTTAAAGGTCGACTTCACTCAACTTCAAATTACATGTATGTGGGATATTCCTGGATACATATATCTACTGTAAATTGGCAGTGCCCATGTGCTAAGCATGTCAAATAAAACTCATTTCCACGTTCAGCTTTCAACAAAGTTCAGAGAATCAAGGTCTGTCTGTTACCGATCTTTGTCCAGACAACATGACTGGTCATGGCTTAACCTTGTCCATTCTCACAAGATTTGCATGAAATGCTCTCTTAACCCATTTTTTTTTTGTTTTTTGTTTTTTTGTTGTTGTTTTTTTTTTGGGGGGGGGGGTAGGGTAACCCTAGGGGTCCTGTTGCATAAAACTTAAACAGGAGAAAAACTCTGGCTTTGTAACCGGAGGTTTTTTCCTATAGGAAAATGCATGGTAAAATCACGCTAACCGGAGTTTTCATATATAACCAGAGAAATTTCTCTGGTTAAAGTTTTATGCAACGGGTCCCAGATGTGCCCTGTGTTAACTGTGCGGGATGTTCAGAATCTCGGAGGCAATGGGTTAAGGAATGCCATTGCAACTTTAAACCCTCTATTGTTTTTATAATCTTTTCAGATGGAGCGAACTAATCAGGCTCTTGATTGGATCATCACCGTCTTGTCACAAGGTGGTAGTGCTGGTGGCAAGCAGGCACCACCAAAACTCAAAGAAATCAAGGCCAGAGAAGGTAAGAAATGTTGACATTCTCCTAAATAACTTATTGTAATGTTAGAAAGGGTCATTGCTTTCAAGTTATCATATTTTGTGATTTGCTGAGGTTGGTGTTTTTGCTTATATTTCATTCAGGTATCAAAAAAACAAATACAATTTCAGTGTTTGAAATTTGGGGGATTCATATCTTATAGTTTTTGAAAGATAACTGCTGAACCATTTGCATATTTACAGTTTATAACAAATCGTTCATGAAGGCTTCTTCATTTCAAAAGAGCCCCTGTAAAATGAAAGTGTTTTTAACCCTTGTTGTGGTAATTAATGAATATACTGGTATACACTCCACAGTAATCCAGTTAATAGTATATGGTCTGCAGTATCTACTTAGATATACTTTCTCTGAATTTTGTTTTACATTTTTTTTTGTTCTCTTCTTAGATTCCCTCGATGTCACAGATGAGGAAACGAAATACGAGGTGCCGGTCTCCATCGAGGCTCTGGGCATCATGATCCATAAAAAGGCCCGGGCCAGTCCCTACCCTGGGACTGCCATCAGACGATTCCATGTGCCGGATAACAAGGTTCCATGGGAGGTGAGTTATAACATTGGACGTTTAACTCATAACGTGCCTCTGGTGCTGTTTTTCACCACAAATTGTACCCCTTAAAGGCAGTGGATCTCATTTGCAAACATCCCCGCAGACCAGGAAAAGATAACCCATGCCTTTAGGCTATTGATGAAGGGCATGTCTGTGAAATCTGGGGGTCAGTGATTGCCTAGAATTTGAAAAATTCAAAAGAAAAACAATAGCCATTTAGTGTACGTTCTATGGTAGGAATTTTTTTCTCGCGAGAAAAAAAATCAAATCTGAGTCTAACGGTCACTATAATTCCACTAAAACTGAGTTTCTACCTCCTATATTTTGCTAAAGGTTCCCAGATGGTATTTTCTTCTAAATGCCATTGTATTTATACAATGTTAATTTTTAGGCATGCAAAAGAGATCCCCTGCCTTTAACCCCTTTGGAGACTAACAACGAGATATCTCAGGCTGGGATCTATGTAGAATGTATGTTATATTGAAATGAAATCGTCCCCAGTGGGTTGATTTGCACACCTCAAAATGAACTTATCGATCAAGAATGCTAAAACCATTAAAATCAATGTAATTTAAGGATTTTCATAAATCTTCACCTTTCACAAAAGCCCTGTGGCTAAAAGGTCAGGTTACAAACAAAATGAGACTATTGCAACTCATGTAAAATGATGAGTTATGATGGCAAACTTGAAATATTTATGGAGATTAAAGGAATGATAAAATGTTTGACAGAATATTAAGCAATCTACCTCTAAAGCCATCGAACAAATTGAAAAGGAAAATTCCCAAGAATGAAGTTACAATTTGGTTTGTTACATCATAACAGAGGAAATGAGACCTAATATTTTTCAGGAAATTTTGTGCTGCCATAAGCTATCTTCAGGAGTAATTTCATGTACATTTGGAGTTCTTGTAAGTGATTGCTATTACCTTAAAGAGAAAGATTGAAATTTGAAATATGTGAGTCTTTTTTCTCACCTTTCTATAGACCGAATTCATTGGCTATGATCCTGTTAAGTACAAACATGAGCATTCATACTGGCCCACCAAACGAGTGATCAACATAACACCAGTAATTAAAGAATTAAAGAGAAAAATTGAAATTTGAATATGTGAGTCTTTTTTCACCTTTCTCCAGACCGAATTCATTGGCTATGATCCTGTTAAGTACACGCACAAGAGCGTTCTTGCTGGACCACACTGGGCTGACATCGACTTACTCGGCTTTTCTCCTAACAAACGACCGGTGCTACTCTACAATCAAGAGGACACGAATAATAAATACAACCGAAAGAGTCACATGGGGATCTATGAGATCAAGGATGGCCTGCCACTGTGAGTACCCAAATCTTTGTTGTTTGTGGGGTTTTTGTTTATGAGATGCAAATTTGAACACAAGGCAAACAAAACAGCAAGGATCCAGAAGGCCAATAAAATAGTTTAAAGCAACTGAATAAAATTATCTCTTTCAATTGGGGAAATCAGATGCTCGATTGATGAATTACCATTTTCCAAAAGAAATGTGTGTACACGGCTCTTGAAAGACTTGATCCCCGTACTAGAAATTGTTCCAACAACGTTGTCTGGGAGACTGTTCCAGACCTTAAAAGCTGTGTGGATGAAGCTTGTATTGATATGTATGCATTTCAATGCAGTGCCGATGTCATGTTTTCAAGCAAATTCAGTATAAAAATGGTGCCTACTACCTCTAACCTGGCGCTCGGATATATACACTAGGCAAAAAAAGTTCTTGGACACTTATAAAAGTTAAAATATACCATATAAATTTTTATTAAAAGGTACATTATTGTATATCAATATGACCAGACATTATTCCACTTCCACTATGACATGAAGTTAACATGTGAGCAGTCATGCATGGCTGTTTACATGCATTAAACAATAGCAAGGTCAGTAAAAAAAATTGCAAGAAATTGATCCTTCAAATGCTATTGATCAGGTCCATCTTGTAGGCATACATTCAACAATTTCAACAGGTGTTTATGATTTGAATGAAATGCTTAGAGATGCATCATGAGATGCATCATTTGGACATGCACTTTCAAGATGAAGCTGCGACGTCGATGTGCTGCACTCATTCAGAGCCAGGGAGGACAATCAAGATATTGAACTCTTTTTGATTTGTCAAGATACTGAAATTTGACCTTTTTTTCATTGACTAATTTTTATTAAAAATACCCAGTGGAATAGTGATGTATTCAAGATGGACAATTTTCTTTTCTTTTCAAAGTGACATTTAACTTTAATTTTTGTCGTTCAATGGATCTTATGCCACGTAAACTTTCACAACTGAAAGACTGACTGCTCCACTTCTTGCATTTTTTTTTACTGACCTTGCTATTGTTTAATGCATGTAATCAGCCATGCATGACTGCTCACATGTTAACTTCATGTCATACTGGAAGTGGAATAATGTCTGGTCATATTGATATACAATAATGTACCTTTTAATAAAAATTTATATGGTATATTTTAACTTTTATAAGTGTCCAAGAACTCTTTTTGCCGAGTGTAGATGGTGTAGGGAGTTAAACACATGGGACTTCCCACTGTATAGTCAAACTATCTTGGGCAGCCATGTTGCCAAAGATATTACTGAAATGGAGATAGGCACCACCCGATGTTCCACTATAGGAATGGGACGAGTTTAAATTTAACTTTTTGACAATGTTGATTAGCACTATGGCCTCTGGATGAGGGTACATTAAGTGTTACATTCAAGTAAAGTCTTTTTCTTGTTTTTTCCCCCATTTTGACAGGAACCCCAAGGGGCGAACTGGAATCACAGGAAGGGGATTGCTTGGCAGGTTTGGACCTAACCATGCCGCAGACCCCATCGCAACAAGGTACTCTACACCAAATATGAATTTGTAAAGTGCAATATCTCAGACCTTTTTCAATCTCGCCAATGAGGAATTATATAAAATGCAGTATGTGTAGAATATGTTCAGGTTTATTTTCTTGTGGAAAAGGTGTCAAGGAAGTAATAATCTAAGGATTTTTTTTCTTCAGAAGTTTGCTTGTCAGTTGTTTTACATGTATATGCCAGCAAGTAATAAAAGTTTACCCTTCGCATGCAAATTTTGCACAATTGTACAATTAAATTCAACAATCGTAGTAATTAGTTGTCTTTGTTACGTTTGTACTAGAAAAGCTAACAAATGGTCATAATGCTTAAGCAACATCTTTAGAATAATTACCAGTATCAATGGTGCAACAAGGAAAGCAAGCTATAAAGAAAGTAGCGAAATAACAATCATCGTTATTATCCCCTCAGAATTAATTCAGCACTAAAAGGGTTAATAGACAGTATCTTTTGTTAGTTATACTCTGAAAATGAGGAAATCTGAATGTCCTAAAGAAACATGTTATAATCGCAAACTACAAAATTATTCATTTAAGAATTAAGGAAATAAATGAAAATCTGAGATTTGGTTTTTTTTTTGGATTAACTAGGTCAGAAGCAATCTCCAGGACAAAAAAGTCGTGGAGATTTGGAATGGTGGCAAATGAGTGCTTCTACCTGTAATTTTTTGTTAAATAATGACTTCATTTATGAGATTGATGTTCTTAAAATTTTGCAGGTGGAAGAAATTACCTGATGGGCAAACAATGGAGGATGATGGCAAGAAAGTACTGGAGTTCATTGCAATTCAGAGAGTGGACAACCAACAGTGGGCTATACCTGGGGTAAGTTATCATCTCATGAACATTAGCATGCAGTGAAATATTATTTGGAAGCAATCAATTGAATATTGAACATAAATTTTGCGTTGAAGGGGAGGCTTCCAACACTGGTACACTTTTCAAGTGGTAAGATGTATGCAAACCAGGATGTGGCCAAATATAGAAAAAAATGCTCTTATAGTGTAAATATTACCTAGTATTTTCATTATATTTGAAGAAATGTGTGTCATATTTAAAAAGTCTTATTT
>JZLH01S0065520.1:51931-63021 GCA_001188425.1 Eucidaris tribuloides | reverse complement strand
TTAGCGCATTGTCTTATGATATGATGCTTGGCAGTCGGTCGCTGCTGGTTGCTTCCATGTATGGTATTGGATGGTGCTAGCCCTCAGCCAGAGGCCAGCCAGCCAGCCAGCCAGCCAGCCTGCCTTGGCATTGTTTGGTTGTACATAACAATGGTAAACAAGATTGAGAGAGGGCAGGAGAGGCATAGTCTCCATCATCCAGGCTCTTCAACAGAAATAAGAGTATTACATACCAATAATTCTCCATCCACAACAAATCTGATAGAAAACCTTGGGTTCTACTACAGCTGAAAACTGTTTTATACACATCAACCTGTTTTGAACAGCTGAACATTTTTCAGTTGCGTATATCCAGGGCTCCACACTAACTTTTTTTTTTAGTGGCCCGGTCGGGCCACTAAAATCCTTAAAATTCAATTTTTGGTGGCCCGAAATTGAAATTTGGTGGCCCCCCAAAAACAAAGAAAAACATGACCAATTTGTACATTTACTCTTGCATGATATTTTAGTAGAAAAATAGGCTCTCAGGCCTAAAAATTTGTGCCAGACGGCAGGAATCTTTTTAGATTCTCGCAAAGGAATCCCTTGAGAATCCTAGATTCTCGCAAATATTCATGACTGGGAATGATCTGGAGTCTCCTAGCAAGTTTTGTGAGAATCTTTTTTTTTTCTTGCATGTGTACAGTGTAATAAATAAATAAAAACAAACACACTGTATGTCATAGTTTCATCATTAAAAGTTTTGCGTGCCCGAAAAAAATAATTCTCTATGTGTGTGTGTGATGTATGTTTACGTAATCATTCACTTGGTATTTGTGTTCAATATCAATGTTTGAATTTGTATACTCATATCATGTTAAGGATTCAGCAAGAGTAGGCCTATACTATGCATATGGAGGCGATAAAAATTTCACAAGGTATCCCAAAATGTATCCCTCATATGTGAATGCACACAATTTTTTTATAAACTTAATGAAAAATGTTTGAAAGTAAGTAAAAATAAACAAAATAATGTAACATTTCAGTGTTTATTTCATTCCCCAAATTGCATAAATATTACATGGTTCTTATTCCAAATCATTCAAGATGATTTCCTGACAAGAAACACTCCTTCTAAAACTTGAAAATTTAAATTAACAAAGTACTTCATAAAAGGGAACACAAGAGAAACAGACTAGCTAAGCCAGACCGCCAGGCAAGCCAGTGAACAGGACACCGTATCTGGTCATTCTCTGGGCCGCCAGCCAAGGCTAGATTTCAGTGGCTAGGTAGCCTATTGAGGTTGTTTCCAGCTGCTCCAAATTCGCCACTTTTTGACCCAACGCCCCCCAAAAATCAGGCTAGAATTTCAGAAACATAATTTCTTACACTCCTGTGACATATCTGTGGTTCAATTTATCACTTTCAAGTATAGAAATTTACCACCAAATCGTAAGTTAGAGCTGAAATACGAATTTTTACCACACCTTTAAAACATGTGGGACTAAGCATTCACTGAAGAGCTAACTGCGCGAATTTGCCGATATCTTAATGCAACCTTGTAGAACTTTAAAAATGTCATATTAAACATTCTGGCTCACTCTATCATCTGCCTAACTTGCAGTAATTCTTTATTGAATTAAATTTCCAATATCTTTTAAAGTTCTTGGCAAAATTTTGGTGATCTTCAAATTTTCTTTTCTTGATGCAAGCTTTCTCTTTCTGAATTAGTTGGAAGTGCACTGGCACTGCCTCGATAAATGATTCGACTTTGCTTCCCGGGCAGGCCCGCTAATTTTGCGTCTTTGGAAAATCACACTACTAGCAAGAAATTGCCGGATTTTTAGCTAGCCTTTGCTCTGCAAACATGACCATTTATTTCTTTTAGTGATTTGGTATTTTTTAAAGGAAATTCGAGGCTATATTAACTGCTGGCAATAAAGAATATATTTAGCTGTAAATTTCGCGGGGGCGAATTTTTAGATTAATCATTTTGAAAATCGGCGCGCTCCCGATAATTTTCCGACGGAGGCGATTTTGTAGTTGCGTTCTCCGTTTTGTAATGAGCAGCGCGGCGCCGATCTTTGCTTGCTGATTTTAGGAAAATTGACACGCAAGGTAATCCATTAATTTTTCATCACAAAAATCACATTGACACTTTGAAATTTTTAGTTGCCCAATCGGGCCACCAAAACCTCCATATTTTGGAATAGTGGTGGCCCGACATCCAATTTTGGTGGCCCCGGGCCACCGGGCCACCGCTAGTGTCAAGCCCTGGTATATCTCCTATAGATTACTGCTACATGATGTACAAAGAAATATATTTTCTGTTATACATGTACACTGTTCTATTAAAAATTCCATTTGACATCATATATCAAAATAGAAATGCATGTATCCGACAATAAGAGTGAAAGCACAGAGTGAAAAGGAGCAATCCCTTATCCCTGCAATGTCACTAGGTAAAATGCTGGGGTTATGGATGCAACAAGACTGACTGGAAGGGGGAAGAGTAGGGGAGGGGAGGGTGGAAGGGGACGGGAGGGGGTGTCAGCGAGGATGGGAGGAAGGTGGTAAAGTAGTTTGCAAGGAAGAGAGGAAAAAACTCTGAAAGCCAATCCCTTATAACAAGACGACGGATGTAATTAGACAAAAATGTGCAAGAGATGTTAGGCCTGAGTGCTTATTACATCTCCCATCGCATTTTTATCTCTGCTTTGCAGCATTTTTCTGACTCACAAGCGGAGACCTTGTTAATTACATACCAATAAGTATTTTGGGATACGTGCATTTCATATTTTCCTCTCAAATATATGTTGGATATTGAATGTAGTTTTTGCTTCATTAATTTCCTATGTCTTCGCCCACGCAAACGTCACAAAACAGAGCCAGCCCAGACAGAGGTAGCGATCGCGCCTTGTATACGGGAGATAACAAAACGCAAAACACACGACCTGGGGATTTGATACTGCTCAAAGACTGGATTAAGACGTTCAAGTAGTCGCTTGTCTAGCGGGATGAAAACCGGGAGAGGGTTCGTCGAACCGCAGCGATTAACGAACTTGACCCCACAGGGGTTGGGGTTAAGGAAAGCCAGAAGACAATATTGGCCCCCTCTTTTCCTTCCTCCCAACACCCCAAAGAGGTACAGGGGTGTGGCGCCCTTCGATTCTAATCATTTGTGGCATTCCAATCCCTTGTCCATTTCTCCAATTGTGATTCTGACGATAGTAGCTAGGCCACATTTGATTCAAATGTCACCGTGATCCCCTCCCGTCAAAATGATACAAGCCATTGGTGTTTCGAGTGGGGCAACAAAAACATTTTTCTTTTTTAAGTTTAAAGTATAGGCTAAATTGTGGAGCTTTCAAATTAAAAAATTGTCAAACTTTGATATCTGAGCCTACATAGTAGTGTTCAATGGACAAATAAACACCACTAGAATACAAAAGTTTGGAAAGTTTACACTGCAATGCAAGTTATGATGAATAACAATTAAGAACTCGGGACGAGTTTTAATAAGGCCAAGGTGTACACACAGTAAGTCTATTGGAGAAATGTGGCAAGCTGAATCTGGTCTAACTACGATTTCACTTTTTTAAAGCACTAAATAATAATTTTGAAATACAATTTTTTCAGGGCTTCATTTTTAGACCTCATCAAAGACACTGGTAGCATGGGGAATCATGTGGCTCAAATTTTTTTAACTGTAGTAAATGTTAGCGAATACCTTTAAAGACAATATGTGGCATTTTCCCCCAATAAAGTTAAAAAACAGTTTTCTAAATAAGAAAATTAATAAGATAAGAAGTTAGAAACATGCGTATCAGCAACATTAGCATGTTATCCTATCAAAGACAGAGGATCAGAAATAAAAGCTCATTACTTTTACATAAAATTGGGAACACCAAATTTTGAACATGTGATTTCTTACTTTGACAAAGCTGTGTATGGTATTCCAATTAAAATTACCAGTACAAGAAAATGAACAGATCACTCATACTAAAAATGAATTGAATGCAAAAAGGGCAGTACTAATTAAACCTTTTGTAACATGTTCACAGATTGAATATATTGAATATTGAATGTGCATGTGCTGTACTTTTTCTTCTAATTTCTACAGTAATATTTCCTGTACCTGTAGATTGGATGACAATTAACATCAGTTTACAAGTCATAAAATAGCTCCAAACTTTTTTGAAAGTGGCAACTTCACCTATGAATAAAGAAACAAAATGACAAAAGTGCTGTTGAATAAAAAGTATTTTTACACCATATTTCAAGGCTAAAGTTTGGGCTTATCTACAATAAGTCAAATCATGACGTGAAAAGGTCTTTAACCTCCTTGTGTAGCAATGTCATAATATGTCATGCAGTTTGACAACAAAATATACTTAGGCAAATTGAATATTGTGCTACATAACATACATGTACTTGTAGTGTACTAAATACTCCCAGATGAAGAAAGCGAAGCATCGCCCTACAAACAGCACCTTTTTCGACACACTTCAAGTCAGATGAAATTTTGTGATTACGTTTGAGGACCCTGATAAACTTGTCCACCTATTCTCCGTCAAGACCATGTGAATGACAGACCCCAGGGGGACCGACTGCACGACAAACCCCAGGGGAAACACGTTCCATCACGACCCTGTCATGTTTTACCCCTCCCAATTTTCCTCCAAGAAGTGCAGTGGCCCCAAGTTTTGCCCCCCAGAGACTGTTTGGCTAACCCCAACATTATGCACTTTTCTTCTCTTTGAATACCTCCCTTCCTTTAACACAGTTTCGCTCTAATTCTCCTCCCTAATTAATCCCAGTTTAGACGTGTCCCTATTTTCTATTCTGTCTCCCTCTTGCCTTGCTAGTACCAGAATGACTTGAGTTTTCTCAACATATCTCTTCTCCTGTCAAGTCTTCCCTCCTACCCAGGGCTGCCACTCAAAATTTTGATTTCCCCCTACGCCACATGCGTATTTTGCCCTACGGACACCACTTTTCCCCTACGCCTACTTAACCATATTTCCCCATACGAACCTATGTTTTCTCCTACAAAATCGACTTTTCCCTACGAAGGTATGGTTTTCCCTAAAAAATTACCTTAGAAATGCAAAATATTGATCACAATTTCTTCCTCGGCGATGGACAAAATGGGCGAATATAATCGGATTTCCTTGGAAAAATTACGAATATTTCTGAAAATTGTCAAAAACCCCTACATCCCCTACAAATCATCAAATCCCCCTACGTTTCCCCTACGGAAGGCCATTTCCCCCGTAGGTATCCCCTACCCCCTACGCATGGCCAAAATCCCCTACGGTAGGGGATTTCCCCTACGAGTGGCAGCCTTGCTCCTACCAGACTAAAAGAAGCCTTAAAGACAGGGTATGGGATTTGCACGTCAGAAAACGGTAAAATGAATGAAATCAGCTCAATTTGTTCACAATGTGAAGATTAGTATAAATAAACACCTGTCATAGAACCTTTGGGTAAAATATGTAGTTTTGGTGAAAATCTGGACAATTAAACTTCAAAATTTACAGGACGTCGATGTGCACGGGCCGTTCCAAAATTGTCTGATCAGCCCTTAGCCGAAGGTTGCGCGGAGTTTAGCCGTTTAACCAATCAGTGTGCTCCGCTGGTCTTGCGAGGGTACACATAACCGCGATTCGCGATTTGAGCAAAATTTAAACTCACGGAAAGAACAACATTCTGGTAACATGCTCCAAGTGTCTTTGATAAGGTCTAAAAATAAAGCCCTGAAAAATTGTATTTCAAAATGATTATTTAGTGCTTTAAAAAAGTGAAAATTGTAAGTTGGCTGGAATCACCTGCCCATTTCCTCCCATAGACTTACTGTGTGTGGATCTAGGCTATTTTTACTCGCGCCGAGTACTAATTGTTTATTCATTCATATCTTGCCAGTGGCAGCATAAATTTCCAAACTTTTGTATTCTAGAGTGTTTATTTGTCCATTCAAACACTACTAGCTCAGATAGCAAAGTTTGACAATTTTTTTAATTTGAAGCTCCAGAATGTTAGCCCATTACTTTAAATAAAACCTACAAATTTAAACCGGTTTTGAATCTTGACGGTCAGTTATGGTTGGGTTAACGTTTTTGATACAGCAGTGAATGATACCATCATCAAGTACATGTCATGTATACTGTTTCAGGTTTTGCTATGAAAATTTCATGTTCGAACATTTCATTGTTGTTGTACTATTGTCAGAGACTGCTGTGACATTCAAATTTGTTGTGTACGTGAAGTTTTCCATGGATTCTATTAGGGTCATACATTAATTAAATACCGATCAACAAAAGCTTGTTTCTTAAAGGCAAGGTTCACCCTGACGTCAAGTTGGTTTTAAAAGCAGAAAAATGAGAGAAACGTATTAATGAAAGTTTGGCGAAAATCCACCAAAGAATGACAGAGTAATGAAGTTTCAAAGTTTCAATTTTGTGACATCACATGCGAGCAGCTTCCTATATGCGATGTTTAATAAATTCCATAAATTGCCATTTTCTTAATGGTTCGTGATAATTGAACAGGTTTTTTCATAGAAGCCTGTATGAAATAATGTTTCTGATAATATATTGAATGCACAGGTAAAATCATTTTGAAATTTCTGAGAAAACGGCACTGTATGGAATTTATAATCACATGACATATGGGAAGCTGCTCGCATGTGACATCAAAATGGAAAACTTTAAAATTCCATAACTCCTCTATTCTTTGATGGATTTTCGTCAAACCTTCATTAATATGTTTCTCTCATTGTTCTGCTTTTATTAAAACCAACTTAACCTGAGGGTGAACCTTGCCTTTAAGTAAACAAATTCAAGACAAATCCTTCCAGCCTGGATGTACTGTCAAGTTGGTGTATAATTGTTTCAACCTATTTGGTTCTTGAGACATCTTTCACTTCTCACAATCATGTCACTACCCTGTAATATTAGTGCAACCATCATCAAAGAGGAAACAAACTTTTAAATGCGTTGTGTGACTGGAAGAAGGTGGTGAGCACCTTACAAGGTCTGTAGTACTTGTGTCCTTCTGATGGGCAAAAGACAATATGTGTAAGATACATGTAGTAGCTGGAGGATGCATACCACTATGTATGACCACAACTCATATACACAGATCTACTGTCAATGGCCGCTGGATGACACATGTATGCACATGCCTCTTAGGATCCGCACAAACTATGACACAATTAAGCACTACAAATATCAGCGTAATGTCCATTCATTTTTCCAGCGTGGTTTTTTTTTCTAATCCTCTTTCTAGTACTGTCATAAAGTATGGATATTTCGGTGTGTTGAGGATCTTAATGTGAGTCCGGGGATGGGTGAGTGCATCTCCATGTCTTGGTCTTGGGGCAAGCCAGGACAGACGCGTATCCAGGAATTTTCAAAGGGGGGTGCTCATCCATAGCTAAATCCTACGTCCAGAATTTTCATGGTCAGCCCGGGGGGTGGGGGGGGGGGGTTAGTGGTGAAAAAAATTTTCAATTCAAATCCCAGGTCCGACATTTTTCATGGTCTGCCCAGTTGCCGAAATGTCGCAGAGGCAAAATAGTTTCAATCTAAATTCTAGGTCGTGAATTTTTTCTGCCATGGAGCGAAAAGTCACTATATATTCCATCTGTTCCGAAGTTTTAAAACACCCACCTTTTCAAAAAAGGAGCTAGTTTATGATACACGTATGAGCCAGGATAGTCCATGGCTTGGGAGCACTGACCAGCAAACGGAGATGGTGACAACATTGTCAGGAGGAATGGCGGGGGGGGGGGGGGGTGACGGGGTTGACTCAAGTTTGATTGCAGGAGGGGGTTAACTTGGATAGAGACGCGGTGTCTGTGCGATTGTTACGGACAATGGCCAGCAATTAAGATCACATGACCACGCTTATATTTGCCGTAATTATCGGCAATGAGGCGTGGACATAGCAGCAGACAAACAACACGGAACGACTGTCTCGTGCAATCTCATTACGGGACGACCAGATGTAGAGATTTTTTCCCCATTTTTTTCATTAATAATATCAAATTTAACCAGACTATCAGTATTTCTGCAGCCAAATCAAAATGCTCCGAATGACACCCCTGGGAGATATTAAGAGCCAAGTATCTTGTTCAGCCAGTACCCAAGCGGGGACGTTTTGCTGGGATTTTTTAAAATCCATTTCTGTTGTTTTATTTATGCTAAAATAACTCACGGAATCTCTCAGTCATAAAATTATGAGCTACATTATTACCCAATGCTTATTTACTTCATTTTTTTTTCTTTTTTGATGATAAAACATGTACTGTCAATGAATTTTAGATCACTAATCAGGCTGTCATACATTATATAAAATGATATATTCAAGTGACATTATGTCAAACGAGAGATATTTTTTGATATAATGAATTCATACCAATTTGTAAAGGCCCCTTTCCTAACATGAGTTCATGACAGTATTACTGCCAAATTACCAAAATGTATTATGTGCTATGCTGCAGTCACCCAACATTCGTTACTGGTGATTTTTATGGTGATGATTACTTTTGTCCTTCAGATATTTTGCATTATTTTCTGTCATTGTCGCAGAACAAGAGATTACGTTATTTAATGCACCTTGCCATAACCGCACACATTACCTCTGCCAAATTCTAAACATTACATAATTTTTCTACACTCTAGTCCCACCCATTGAAGTTTCATGCATCACTATCTGTGTACAGCAGGCAAACACAATTTAAGACACTATAATAACATTGTGGAAAACCTGTTTAAAAAATTGTCAAACTTTACTATCTGACATACATGTATCTGACAATGTCTGAATGGACAAAAAAACACCCTAGAACACAACAGATCAGACAGTTATTCTGTCACTTGTGAAATATGTACAGATAAAAATTGGCACATGAATTATTCTCAGCGAAAGAAAATTCTGCAACACAGCAGTCTATGGGGAAAACTGGAATGGTCTCTCAATGATTATTTCTTTTTTTAAAGCACTTAATGATCAGTTTGAACTGTATTTTTTTCAGGGCTTTTTTTTTAGACCTTATCAAAGACACTAGTAGCATGGGGAATCAGGTAGGACACAATTTTCTTTAATGGAAATATTGTTATATAATGTCTTTGATATTTACACAAACACACAAGTCACTCTTCTCCAGCTAAAGACTTGACAAAAGTTGAAAAAAAAGGCTTTTGTTTCATAATGATTGTCCTTGTTAAACTGTCTCCCATTCTTTTCTTCTCCTTGATGCAGCCATAAATTGTTACAATAGCACACCTTGCCATCTATTCCCTGGAAAAGTACCTAAATAAAGACTTTTAAAAACCTTGCCCCAAAAAAATTTCTTGGCCTGGCAAGATAAAAATAGAACAAATAAGAAAGGTGACCCTTCCATAGAATACCTTCGTGTCTATCAATATGACAAATAAACAATCTTAGTAGTGCTATTACAGCATGAAATATAATATTCCTACCAGCAGTAATTGATCATGTTAAAGAACCTTGAAAATCAAGATATTTATATGAGGTTACTGTACACCAAGATGGGGGTCTCAGCTTTCAAGAATGAAGAAGACAGGTTAATGCTTTCTCACAGTTTCTACTAATACATGTATCTGTCCATCTCTTCTAGCATTTTATTCTCTTATTAACACACATTCAGTGCTTCAGTGCTTATTGACAGTAAAAATATTTACACAAAATTTATGTGGTAATTGAAATTGATTTGACATCTTCTGATGGGCCCTTTTACAGTGCTCCTTTTCAGCTGGTTGCCTGATTGGGCATTAAGTGCCCAAACAATCAAATTTTACTTGCCCAAATGTCGTTGTTACTTTTAATAGAGATAGTACCTGGTTGAAAGTGTTTTGTTTTTTGTTTTTGTTTTTTTACAGATCCTATGTCTTTGGAGTTTCTAAATTGAAAAAAAAAAAACACAAGTCTAAAATACTCTCTTGATTTTAGAGTTGAAATTTTTTAGTTGCCCATTCAAGCAACTACAATTAATTTCAATAAACTTGCCCAGAAGCAAAACTATACATTGTACCTGTCCCAGGAAAGCAGACAAGTGTTGGTGTTGAGCCCTATGTTATATCTTGTTACTGGGCAGCAGGGCAGGAAAGATTTTTTCTCAAAAATAATTTTTTTCATTTATTTATTTATCTTTATATTTATGTATTTATTTATTTATTTACTTATTATTTCTTTTTTATTTTATTTTTTTTGGTCGGGGGGTGGGGGGGGGGGGGGCTACTTTCAAGCCTGATTTAGTGATGCTAGTAGGTTATATATAGGCCTACTTTGAACCCTATGAGGATAATAGAGGGCTATTTTGTAATTTTAGGGGGCTATTTTGTTAATCTTGGGGGCTAAATCGCCCTCAGCTCCTGTGTATTTCCTACGTTGCTGGGCACACAAGATTTCTTCCTTTTACATATTTTTTGTCATTAGTAAGGAATTCCTCCCATCTCTCACAGTAGCTGGATATAAACACACAGCTCCCGTTCAATATATGCCACACTGTGACGTGTGTGGGAAGCCTCGGCCGTGAAACAACAGTCATAATCACAATCATAATTGTTCAAATTCAGGCAGCAAATTGAAACATTCGATCGGACGTCGGCGGCGACGGAAGATGATAAGTGAAAGAGAAATATACTATTTCTGGCAGTGTTATCTCAAATTAATGACTTCCTCATGCAAAATTAAGTTTTATCGCACACTTTTTTTCTCTTCTCTTTTTCAAATTCTTTATCTCTGGGTGCAGCGCCCACTGAAATTAGTCCCACGCATACGTATGTTAACAATCGCGTGATTCATTTTGATATAATTCACATATCTGGAGAGTGTGCTTTAATTCATTTTTTTCCCCCAAAAACACAAGGGAAACGTAATACCTCCAAACATTAATTGAAATAAATCAGGCAAAGATCGTATTCATATTTGGCTGGAATTTGCACTTTATTTTAGCTGCTGGTAACATGATGCACTCAACATCCCTACCCCTAATAGTGCATTAAAGCCTACTTTCATAGACTATACGACTGGTATACATGTAGGTGGAACGGTGTGCTACTGTATCAGTTTTATAGGACATC
>JZLH01S0065520.1:30776-47062 GCA_001188425.1 Eucidaris tribuloides | reverse complement strand
ATTTTATATGTCTATCCAAAATCAATACGCACAAAATAAATTGAAGGTAAACAAAGGGGGAGATTAAAATCGCAACAAAATGTAGATAACAGCAAAAAGAAAGACAAAAAAAGACAGAAGAGAAAGATCAGAAAACAGTAAAAGTATTTTACACATATTTTCTACTTAGTTACGAAGAATGCTACAGATCATATTGTAGAGCACATTTATGAATTACAGTACGTGTGAGAGATAACATCATTTAGGAGCAGTCTAAAAACAGTACAAACAACGTATGGCCTTGGGCAATCAGGTGTTAATGTACATGATGCAGATTTCCTAAGTCAGCTTTCCAAACTTGCTAAATATAAATTATCAATACTGCAGATATAACTGAGTACATTTACACTCCCAACATAAAAACAAAAATGACACGAATGCTCAGTGACAAAAAATGTAAGAATTATGAACGTACGGCATCGGGAAGTCGCGATTATGATCGAACTCAAGCATCGAAAGTAAACTCTCCCACAATTCCCTGGTATATCCTATTAACATTCCGAAGGCATGGAAGCGCTGGCTTTGCTAGTTTCAATTGTTTTTTCTGCAATCTGTTTTAATTTTACCGGTAATCCTAGCATAAAAATCTATTTTTTTGTTAATACCGCAGATCTCTTTTATTTATAGATCACAATCAGGCTCAGAATTTTATAAGTTCCTTTTTCCTCTTCCAGATGCATGACAGACTAGCCAGCACATGATTTTAATTAAAAATGTACACAACCAGAAAATATGTTTTCAATAGTGAAGTACTACTGGCTGCATGATCATGAAAAAGCATATTTGTCAGGAGTTACATGTGAGAGCAGAGAATTGAAGGGGGTGGGTCTGGTATTACATGTATGGGTAGGCTGTAATTGTTGAAGGCCAGGGGTGGGGAATTGAAGGAATGGGTATTTGAGGAGCAAAGTTATGAAACAGTAGGGTTATAAAGGGGTAGGGTTATGATACTTATGAAGGGGTAGGGTTATGGAGGGGTAGGGTTATGGAGGGGTAGGGGTATAAAGGGATTGGGTTATGAAGGGGTACGGGTTATGAAGGGGTACGGGTTATGAAGGGGTAGGGTTATGAAGGGGTGGGGTTATGAAGGGGTAGGGTCATGAAGGGGTAGGGTTATAAACGGGTGGGGTTATGAAGGGATAGGGTTATGAAGGGGTAGGGTTATGAAGGGATAGGGTTGTGAAGGGGTAGGGTCAAATTTTGATGACATCTAGAGCTCTCTCTGTCTTGCGTACTTCATATCAAGTATGTATTACTCATTGGTGACCTGCATCTTCCTGCCATCCCCCTCCCCAAAAACATTTATGTCCCGATCTTAGGGCAACTGGCTTTACTATTCATGAAAAAGAAAGACTAAGACATACCCCATAAATTTAGTCAATGCATGGACATAATCAAACTGAATAACCTCGGCAAATACCTCTCCAATATAGTACGGACAAACCAGGTAAGTCAAGTTTAGTGCAGAATTTGAAATGCCCCTGTGTCCCCCTCCCCTCCCCCTCACGCTACCGAGTTTTTCCTTCCGCCACCCTCCAGCACAACCGTCAAGCACCCTCTGACGTCTCAATCACTAATCAGTCCTGGCACTCCATTCCTTCTGTGGCCGGTGGTTTTACCAGCGGTATTATTTTTGTTTGCCCATACTGTTATGCCCCAGTTTTCCCCAGAACGTTTCTGCGGTCTGAAATCACATCATTTTTTTTCACATCGACGAGATACTATGAAACTTTAGAGAGTGCTTCATTAAAGTTGAGTTATTTCTCCAAACTTTTACGATATTTCTTCAGACAAAACAGCCCAGATACGATCGATGCTTCAATCAGACTTTCCTGAACTAATTTCATGCCCAAGTTTTTTTGAGGATATCCAGAAATACCAGAGCAACACGAGGGACTGGAAGTGGGGGAATAAAAAAAAAAATGGGTCTGAGCAGAGCTCTCAAGTTGACATAAAACATGCAAGCCTCTTCACCTCATTTTATTTTGATATGTAGGCCAAGATTGAAACTCCCCAATTTTGATACACTTTTAAAACTTTCACCAATATTGGTAAAAGTTTCTGGTCAACTACAAAAACTTCCAACACTTTTTGCAATATCAGCTAAGCAACACTAGACAGAGGCAGCATCAGGGTAAAATCTTAGGTATGGCAAAAAGTAAGAAGGGAGTGACAATGTCCTTAACAAGACAGGTCAATCGGACAAAAGAAAATCACTGACATATCACTGCAAAAACCCCTTGACTTTCAGTATTTTGACAATTTTGGGGGGCGTCCACCACCTCTAACAAGCCCCCCCCCCCCTCCCCGGACACCAGATAATTATTCACCAATTCTGAATCATTTACAGTTACAAAAGTTAATTAGTAGAAATATTGCTGAAGAATTTTGATGAACTACATTTGCTACAATGCCATACTAGTAACTACATCAGCTGAATTGTGTATTCGACTTAGAATCAGTCGGACTGAAAGTATACCCTTTAATTGGAACATAGCTTCCTAAAAATTCCCCAAATGTACTTTTGCTGACCCTGAACAAGATCTGGCATTGTAACTGACGCCACGACAAAGATACGCTTTGTTCTCCCGCAATATCGAAATTAGCGTGTTTTGAATGTACATACCAGAGTTTAGCTGCCCGTTGCGCCCGCTGTGCAGTAGAAAAGGCTTGCTGTACAGGGATCACTCTGTGATGGTGGATTAGGCCTGGTACAGAGAAGAATTAAACAGAGATTTAAACAGGATTAAGGGATTAAGTAGATCCAAAGTTACCACCTTCCTAATTTCCACAATAAAAATACCGATGTGCGGTTTAAAGGCAATGTGAGAAATATCAGAGATGAGTGAAAAGACAATTATGTTAACTAAATTACATTACTCTTGTTTCATCGATTGTGCAAAGTGTTGGCAAAAATCACAAGTAATTGATTTTTGGGGGGAAAGTGCCACAAAATTTCACACTTGCTAGATCAGTCATTAAAAGCATGCTGTCTCTTTTGCATGCCTAAAAAAAATAACATTGGGTAAATACAATGCTTAGCATGGCATAGGAGCTACAAACTCAGTTTTAGTGGAATAATATTGACTGTAAGACTTTGATTTGAATCATTGTCTTCTACATGTACATTCTATGCAAACAATTCCTAGCATAGAACATGAATTGCAATTGTTGTTTTTGAGCATTTTTCAAATTCTAAGCAAATACTGATCTTCAGAATCACAGACATGTCCATCATAAATAGCCTAAGGGCATGAGTGATGTTTTGCTGTACTGTGGGAGGGATGCAAATGAGTTCCCTACCTTTAAGAGCAAAACATGTTTCCAACAAAATGCAACGCTGATGGAAACCATTATTTATAGCAGTGATACGTTTTTGTTTCGTCCAATTAACCATTGCCCTTGTAAACAATACCATCCTTGGGAAAGTGAAAAGACCTCTTAGATTAACGATGACGATTTTAATCAGAAATGATCCTTTCAGCAATCACAATCATAGGGATTTATTTTCAGGAAAGGAAATGGGACAATTCACATTATTTTAGTAGTACAGAATTATTTTGATAAATGTATTGTACATAATATTTATAAGTTTGAAAATTGATATTTGATATGTGAAATTACCACCAAGTTCAGTGTTGAAGGCAAATAAATACAGTTAGCATTATTATGTGTGGTTTGTTAAAGATTCCATGACATTTGCTTCAGCACCTTTTGCATTCACTAACCCTAACCCTATCCTAAACTAGAAACTCAATGAGAACCCTTACCCTATTCTTAACTAGATACTCGATGGAAACCCTAACCCTATTCTGAACTAGAAACTCAATGGAAACCAGAACTCAATGTAAAACCTAATCATATTCTAAATTTAATAGTAATTAGTATATGACTGGAAAACTTAACCCTATTCTAAACTAGAAACTCAATGGAATCCCTAACCCCATTCTGAACTAGAAACTTTATAGAAACCATAACAGCAACACCATTCTGAACGAGAAACTTAATGGAAACCTTCACCATATTCTAAACTAGAAACTCAATGGAAACCCCAACTGTACTCTGAAACTAGAAACTCAATGGAAAACCCAGCCTTAAACTAGAAACTCAATGGAAACCTCAACTGTACTCTGAAACTAGAAACTCAATGGAAAACCCAGCCTTAAACTAGAAACTTAATGGAAACCCTAACCTTATTCTAAACTAGACACTCACTGGAAACCCTAACCCTACGTAAGCCTTTGTGTTCTGAGATATTACCACTTGAACAACTGTCACCAGAGCAAAATGTTGGATCACCATTATAAAATCTAAAACTTCAAATCCATAATGAAATTTTTAAGTTTTACACATGATAAAATAGTGTTTTACAGTACAGTTAACTACTGAAAACAGCAACGGTCATTGCTATGTGACTGTCATAACAAAGTATGTCATAAATACTCTTCACAAAGCATTTCAAAAAGATAAATTGAGCCAGAAATAGAATTTGAATTGCCAAAAAGACAATGAAGAAGGAAGAAGCATCATAAATGAATAATGCCCATTGTACACCTAACTACACGCAAATGCCTTTAAATTTTATAGAGAGCCGGCCACAACAAAACACCACTTAAAATATTATTGTGCGTCCCGTCCATGCAGGCATTATATCCCGCACAATGCCAAGGAAATGGAGAAAAATGAAGACGAAAACGGCTGCCAACGCCCATGACGTAAAGAGCTGGCTACAAAGATGACAGCTACTGTAAACGCTGTTGATATTTTGTTTATCTGCAAACGTAAACACATAAACACAAAGGCAACATTGTTGCTCGGCTGTGTGTGTGCGAGGAATACTTGAGGCCGCTCCATTTTTCTTCTCTTTTTCCCTTCATTCCATTTTTTTTTTTTTGATCGGCTAGCAGCTCAGCAGTCTTCCCCCAAAGTCTATAAATGGATGTTTTGACAGTAGCCATCTGGTTCGATCAAGCCCAGTCGGTTCTCGGGCAAGTCGTGCACAATACATCCACTGTCTTTATTGTTTGTTTCTCTTCTCCGTAAGAATCTTCAAGATGTTTTTGTCCGCGGGAGGATGAAGGCGTATTTTCACCGTTGACATATCCGGCTGGATACCACGTCCAAATAAGCAATTAACACATTCTTTTTAACGAAAACTCGAGGTCTATAAGTACCGTGATTGTGGTCACACTTGAACCAGGATGTTTTTCAAGAGCCAGGAATTTCTGATGAATGAAAGCAATTTTCAATTTTCATAGTCCTACTCCTGAGAAAGTAGTGACATTTATAAACAAAATTATATTTTTGAACACTAGACAGGGCTCGACACTAGCACTTGCCCGCTTGCCTGGGGCAAATAAATTTTGCTTTTGTTTTGGGAGAGTGAAAATTGATGGAAATGACTTTTACTAGTCAGAGTGGGCAAGTCAAAATTTTCAACTTAAAAATCAAGAGTGCATTAAAGACTTTTTGAAAATTCAGTTTCAATTTGGTGTAAATTCAAATTACACTGTAAGTAAGGTCTGTAAAAACACCTCCAACAAAGATACTGTCTGTAAAGTAAGGTATTTCCTCATTTGGGCAGGTAAAAATATTGTTAGGGCAACTAAATGAAAACAAAAGTTTGCTTGCCCACTTGGGCAACCAATGAAAATAGTTAGCATGAAGATCTGCACAATTCTTCAGGCAATATTTTATGGTGCAATATAAATCGGTATGGGTGATTTCGACAATCTTCTCAATTATTTAAAATAATGCACTGTATTTGTGAGTATTTACATGTATATCTCTACTTGGCTACATGTTTAGAATGGAAAAGTTAATCATTTATTTCTGGTTGATATTGATTGACAGAATGTTAAGCTCATGTACAGTATATTAAAGATGATAATTTCCAAATTATGCAATGAACTTTCACTTTTTGTGTTGTGACAGTTGTGCAAGCTTGTGAACATAGCATTTTATCTGTAGGGGCCTACTAAGTTGTACACTGAGTATTGAGTAATTTCAGTTATCAAGCTACATGTTTCTGTCTGTTTAAAAAAATAATAATAATTCAGTTCAGCACAAAAAGTAAATCCAAGTTTTTACTTTAATCTGACATTTGGAAAAAGGCATCAAATAATGCTGTGATATCACAATGATTTAATACCATCTTATATTGTACATATCCAAAATTAATACCATCTCATCATACATCTTTCACAGAAGATCAAACAACCAATTTGTAGGTGTATATTATCTAAAACACAGGATTTAAAAAAAAATCAATAATTGTAAATATTTTATTGTCTGATTTTATTTGAAATAATAAATTTTAGTCTTTTCAAATTGTGATTGTCTACGTTTTGTAAAGTTGCATTATCATTAAGCATAATGTACATAATAATCAACTGCACAGTAAAAATGCACAATTAGTCCCATCACAGATGTACATACATAAGCATACTGAATAACAAATTCCATTTCATAACTTGAGCAGATATAATGGGGGGGGGGGGGCATGAAAATGTAAATATATATATACAGTACATGCATTTTTTATGAAGGAACATCAAGTCAAATGAACAAATAATAATGCCCATCTGGGTCGAAACAAAATGTATAAAAGAATAATAAAATCCCCTAATTAGCATATAAATACAACCAATTCGTTGGGACTATACCCTGCGATAGCGATGCGTTATTAGAATACTCATTGATGCAGAACAATAGGTTATTATGCCTGGCACGCTGGCGACATAATTAGTGCACGACAACCATCATTAGTTCGTGGATAATGACATTAGGTAGTCGGCGACCGGGCATCAAGGTGAATCCAACAAATGCCATTTTCTGAATTCTTGTCGTTTCTTCCCTTCTCCATTTTATCTTTCTGTTTGTTTCACAATATTTTCGTTACACGTCAATAAAGATCAGGTATCACGTTATTTATGAATTGCGTTCATGTATTTACTGTGCACGTCAGACTTACAGATATGCAGACTATCTGTATTTACATTTAGTTGCCTGTTTTATTTTAATATTTCCTTACCGGAAGGATTTTCTACCTCTCCTAAATTTGCCTGTAATTTTCTTAGGGTTGATGTATTGCAGCAAACGTAGCAAACATAGAAGGGTTGTGACTGCTACAAACAGTTACAAAAAAAAAGGAAGAAACTAATGTTTACTACAAGTCGGTTGCATTCAAATCTAAGAGTATTGCGTTGTGTATCTATTCAAATAAATAATACACCATTTTAACCCAGTGTACGTCAAGACCTTCATATTACAAAAGAACTTGTGCTTTGTTTGGAGAATTTAACTACCCTCCCTTCCCCCCCCCCCAACCTCCAAAAAAGAAAAAAAGAAAGAAACATATGATCTTTATTGTCCCAAGCAGCATACAGATGTTGCAGAAACCCAAACTCCATATCTTCCTTTCACCTTCAAAAAAAAATATATGTATATATAATCATATTATCCCAGGCAGCATGTTGCAGAAACCCAAACTACATATCTGACTGTGTTATTTCCTCAGGAAAAAACTCTATTCACCATACAATAACAAATAAGTGGTAGAATTTTTTATTTTTTCACTCTTTTAACATCTTCCACCTTATCTGCTGGCATTCATTTTTATGAAGAAACGCTCATCCATTCCGAATAGACAACTAACCCTGGACTACTACTACCAACAAAGAGAGACCTTACCTAACTGGCCCCCACTACAATGTTCCAGTTTCACGCTACATGGTTGTTGAGGTCACTCGCTAAACAGGAATGACAATGCCATTATACTAAACAGACCCCTGAAAGAGGAAATTCCTGGGATGTATTCTGACAATAAACAGTTCTTTTATGCTCACCATTTCAATATCATTCCATGGATAATGGTTGCTAAGCCCCAGAGAGAAAAGTTCTCAGACCACACAAAAGATCTTTGTGCTCTTTCGCTTTTCTTTCGGGGTTTTTTTCATCTCCGAACTGATAATAAACGGAATCATTCTGCCCTCTTAAAATTTTTGAAATCTATTTTTCTTCTTATTGTCTAGACTCTGTGTACAGGCACTTAAAGGATTAGCTCCAAGGATTATATTCGCACAGATGCAAATATGCTTGATAAACATTCTTTCCAAATGGTTTGCCCACCATAAGAGTTAACAACAATGCCTGGCCATGACAGCTGAGTTTAGCCATTCACAATGGAACATCAGCTTATTACTGTTTCACTTCTTCATAAAATTTGAAAAAAAAAAGAGGGCAACATGAATTCGGAGGTACAGTGTAAAAATTAAAATGTAAAATGTAGTGAAATTATTAAAGGTGAAAAGATACTGCATTGAGTGCATTCCATGCCATATTTGTTGGATTTTCACTTTCATTTGTTTCTCACATTTCATTGCTGATGATGCAAAGTCTGCACAAAAAGATAACCACATATATGTAAATATATGCCACATGGTTTATCACTTCAATATCAATATCCCTTGATGCAAAAATGACATTCAATATGATATTTGATAATGCATCATTAAACTTAAAGACTGTCTGAAAAGACTAATGGTCCCTGTGACCTGCTGTGACCTCTCCCATCCAATTTCGGGCAGAGTTTGCTGACAAGCAAAGCAAGTAGGTCTAAACAATGCAGCGGCAGCGGGGAACAAGGGCATCTGTTGTCATTCCTGGCCGATCCCTGGCAAAATAGGAGGGGTGCCCCCTCCCCAAGAAAAATGACAAAGAACAACACACACTAACCGCAAATCACTGCTATTCCACTGATCTTCAATTCGCATTTGGTCTGACTCTGTGCTCATGGATAATAATCTATCACAATTATTTGTGTATACGTGATGGTGGCCTCCGGACCTAACAAAAACTCTCAAAAGTCGGCCCATGGAGAGACAATCTTTCGCACAAAATGATGTATTAAAAGTAAAAGCTCTTGCAGCAATAACATTGATCATTCTGACCTGAACTCTTAATGAATATGGGTTGTCACGAAACTCGGCCAAAAAGTGACATTTGTGGAAAATAGAAAACATGACAATGACTGGATTGTTGTTGGTGTTTCTATTCAAAAGGATTCATTTCAAAGACCTTGATCAAGGATACACTGTTTGAAGGAAAAAGAGTATTCTTCACAGGCATGTTCAAATATTGGTCATACTGTCAATGTGTGTGAATAGATACCCACTCTACATGGACACTGGTGTCCATGTAGAGTCGGTAAGTACTATTGCCCTGTAGCTTCTAAATAAAAGCTGATATACTGCTCTGAAAGTATCACAAAGTTCTAATAAACCACCTTTCTTTGAATTGAAAATAAAACATTGTAAATAAAAACAACTAATAGCTCTTAAATTTACAGGTTATCCCATTTTGTTATCAGAATACCGCCACTACAGGGTGGACACCACAGTTATGTTTTGTGTGATTTTTATTTTTTCTTGCTTACCCCTAAAATGTTATACAGCAGGCAGTCCTGTTGATATTTTCCACTCAGAGTTATTTTTCTTCCGGACATCTTGAGTTTGTTTTTTGCCAGGAGCAGTGTTCCATTGCTTTCCAAATAATACGCCACTACATCCGCTGACACAGCACATTTAATTTCTCCTTACATTTTCTTTTCCTGGAAAAAAATGGATATTTAGGGCCAATTTTGTTGTCAAAAGTTCCTAATCAAGCCCTTGATAAATTAAGACTAAAAGGGATCAAATTTTATGGTTATTCCTGTCTAAATGAGTTACTTTTACCGACACTACATTGAATTTTAGGGCGGACACCACGGTGTAGTGGCGGTATCAAGTTTTTCATGGGCACCATTCAGATTAGCCAAGTAATTTTATGTTAAGAAAGGTACATGGTTTCTGAATAAGAGCTTGACTGTAACATTTTATTCCTTTTTTAATATTTGAATGATATTATGACTTTCAAAATGATATTTCAATTTTTACGATTTCATGTCACACTTGTTTGACTAAAAAATAGGGGTGGACACCACACAATTAAGTCACATTAAAAAAAAATAAAGTTCAGCAGGTACCCATGGTTGATTTTGTTTGGATAGTTAGATATGGGTTCTGTCAAAATAATACCCTGTGATGTTATCAATTTGAGGCAAAATATTAAAATGCATTGTTACTATGGGGAATGACCTCATTTTTGAAAGGTCCACTTCGTGGACAAACCCATATATTACCCACCCATAAAAATATATATATTTTTAATATAACAGTTTGTGCATACTACTCATTGCTCCACCATGATACATCAACTCAAATGTGAAAATCCTGTCTTTTTCCACTAAAAATAAAAACATATAGGCCTAGTGTTAGATATGTAAACCATTACTTAGATGACAGAACTTACTTTAAAGCCACTGGCTAACATTACCAGTTAAAAATCTGAGCTACATGATTACCCCATGCAACCAGTGTCTTTGACAAGGTCTAAAATGACGCCTGAAAAATTGTATTTCAAAATGATTATTTAGTGCTTTAAAAAAAGCGAAAATCGTAAGATGACCGGATTCACCTGCCCATTTCCTCCATAGACTTACTGTGTAGGCCTATAGATCTAGGCTATTTTCTACTCGCCCCGAGTATTAATTGTTTTATCATTCCTATCTTGGCCAGTGGCAGCATAAATTTCCAACTTTTGTAATTCTTTATTTGTCCATTCAAACACTACTATGTAGCTCAGATATCAAAATTTGACAATTTTTTAAATTGATGCTCCACAGTGTTAGCCTATCACTTTAACAAAGTAAACATTGACTACTTGAAGGGGGTAAATGGGAAGGCATGGTAGCCTTATTTAGGATTTACTATTTTTTTTCCCATTCTATATTCAGCTTGGTGTAATGCTTCCAGTTATTCTCTTAATTAATGAGCATGAGATAAAAAAAAACAAGATTATTGATCATCAACTTTGGAGGTATTATATCAGAGAATGTATTTTTCTTTTCACATGAATTCACAGGAGAGTTACATACTATGGAGCCGTAATATCTGATGCAAAAATATAGAATTTTGATGTTTCAGCTCTATAATGATGCTCAAAATGGATAAATTTCTATGTACAGGTTTGAAAATAATGTTGAGTGGCACTATCAAGATATTTATAACTGGATTGTGATGACAAGCCATTCTACAACAATGGATTATTTGAACCCTACATTCTAAGTATGGGGGTAAGGGAATTCTAGTAGGCCTATTGTAAAAAACACTAAACCAGGCACTACAATTTTATGAAGCTTTGGAAGTGCATTTTTCTTTTGGCAAGCCCTTAAGAACAGTATTTTTACATATCAGAGACACTGATAAAATAGAATTTTAAATGCTTTTAAATGTGCCCTAAATATTATACACACTATCTATCTATTGTGTACAGATTTACCAATGAATACAAATTACATTATTTAGGGTATTATACATGTAGAATATACCCACACTTTTATTCAATTTTGTTTTGAATTAACATGATACACTTCAGATGACAAAGCAATTATTATTGCAAAGTGCGTTTCTCCTCCAATAATTGGATATTTATACAGATAAGAATAGAAAACCAGCAAAAATGCACTCAAACGAAAAACACATTTTCACATTCAACGAGTCACAAAATGAAAAGCATTGTTTTTACCACAAGTGCAGTTACATCAAAGCATATGGTATGCTTCACAATGAAATTTTTAAAAAATAACAAATAAATTTCCTTACAAACCAAGTAGTCAGTTTAATAATGAAATCATAAAAAATATTGCACAAAACTAACAAAAGTGAAGCAGATATCACATAACACTAATCCTAACCAAGAACAATGAGTGTATTCATACAACAGCATCTGCCAACATCTGGCGAGATTTGTTCGGTATGAAATCGGCTTTTGTCTAACCGTAATAGTTATTGACACAGTTATGCCACGTTTCTAAGCCATATTTTTCTTTTAGTATTGGGTATGATGGGAATATATTCATTGTAAGGTAGTCACAGTTAGTTTTGATCTTGATATCCGAAGTGCATACTGTTTCTAGTATTCTTCTTCATAATCATAAGTAAAAAAATAACTTTGTGATTTCAACCATGTTTCTTTTAGTATGAACATGGATACATTGTATGATTTTCAGAGCAGTTTCGATATGGTATTGTTTCTGTTTGAATTTGCAAAAGACCACACATTTGATTTAAAGTACACACTGTTTATAGTCTTGTTGTTGTTTGTAAAACATAACCCATGGTGTCTTTGCAACCATGTTTCTCTTTGTACGTGTATTGGTACAACAAACATGAATTCATTCTATGCTGTTCACAGTAGTTTTGATCTAACTTTGTTTCTTTGTAAGTTTAAAAACCCTTTGATTTACATCTGAAGTACATACTGTTTCTAGTGTTGTTATAAGTAAAATTAAATAATTGTCTCTTTCTGTATGACTACAATGAACATGTATTCATTGTAGAGTATTCACAGTGGTTTTGACTTATAACTGCATTGTTTCTGTTTAAGTTTACAAACCATTTTGTTAAATAGAGAAATAATGTACCATTTCTAATGCTGTTGTTGTTGTTTAGAAGTAAAATATAATAAGCAGAACATTTACATGCTTATAGATGTGGGAATTGCTGTTGTGTTTGAGTTTGTTTTTAGTGGTATTCCCTTTCAAATAATTTCCACAGAAATGTGTAATTGGATTAATGAAACAGAAAAGACTGTACCCAGTTTCTTGGCTAAAGAGCTCAAATAAAAATAACATAAACTACAGCTTGAATTTCCAATAAAAACCTTCAGCATATCAGTTATGTAAATTAAGTTACCTTATTGGAATGTAATCAAATTATACTGGGCAGGTGATCAGCAAGGAACGTCTGTCAGTACAACAGATGGACCACGGCACCGAAGGCCCAGCAAAGGCACGAGGCAATCACAGAATGGAACCATGCTATTGTTGTAGATAAGCCTGGAAGGAAGAAACAAAGATTTGTTAGCACCAAGTAGAATGCATCAGCAACCAACAAGCACAACTGTCGGTAAAAACTTAGGAGCCTTTCCCATGCAGTAGAGTGATCACAGCTGATGATTACTCACACAAAAAATATCACCATTGTGTAATCCTTTTTTTAAATAAATTATAAGTAGAGCTTGAATTTCAAATGAAAACCTTAAAATGTAAATATGTAGAGATACCATATGTTGGGAATGTAATCAAAATTATATGACCTAGTAATCATGAAAGAACATCTGACAGTAGATAGACTGAAGGGACAAAGAGAGTACCAACTAAAAACAACTTGTGAATTAATTAGTAAATTATGCAATGCATAAATTTGTCCCCGCCAGAGAAAATGTCAGATTTGGGCGAAGAATTTTCTAAATTTGTATTTTGTAAGATTCAAATCAACTTCATAACGATTAATCATAGATATATATACGTTAAGATAAGTTAATAAACATATTTAAACACTTCACTCCTTGTTTAGATATTGTAATTCATGTATCAAAATTATCATATGCTATTTTCTATCGTGTTCTTCGCGATGATTTTCAAATATATTCAAATAATTAATTGAAATCTTCACAATCCAACTAGAGTATAGTCAATATTATTGTATAAATTTTATAGTAATTATTGCATCTAGAAATTGTAAACCCATGTAATCGCTAACGTATCATTGATAGTGAGTAGGGAAATGATACCCAATTTATTTACTCAATTAATTCTAAGATATGAATGTACTGTAATTAGTATAGTAATTAAGTCTATAAATGTTATAACACAAGTATCGCTCTTGTTGTTTCAATTTTACTGTTTCGCCTGCGTTGATCATTTATACGATCCTGGGCATTTTATTTTTCATTATGTATTGTTGTAATTATTTTATTGTCAATGTGACTTGTCATCTTCCTTTATTGTGGAAACGCTAATAAAGTGATATACAAAAAAAAAAAAAAAAAAAAGGCTTGAAAAGCACTTTTAAAAATAAATACTTGTATCCATTTTGACTGCATTCCGCCCGCATTTTCACCATATATTTAGAAGAAAAAAAAAATAATTTGAAACTCAAATCTCTCGCGTCAAACAACTGCACACACACACACAAAAAATAATAATAATAAAAATAAAAAATAAATGAAAAAATAATGATAATTAAAATAAGATTGTAGTGAGTCGCCGTTCGCCAAGCATATACCCTTGCATAATAACCAGGCCAGCCGTTCCCCCGCGCCCAGAGCACAGAACGCCGGTACTGGGACGGCGATTTCCCCCAAATTCACCAGCTCTGCGTGTAGCAGCCGACGCAGCGGCTGCTCGGATACAGAGCGCGCATTTCTGAAAACGGACACACAAGCATTACGTCATTCTCTTTAGTCTTAGACTGCGATCGTGTACAATCGTCACTATCGCTTGTATGCAAATTTTGAGAAAAAATAAGACTGCTTTCATCCTTTTTAAAAAATTGGCAGAGTTTTATATATTTTTTACTCGGCAAATATGATGCCACAAATAATTATGTCTTCAAACATGCGCTTGAATAGTCTATAAATAATCAAGTTTGAATTTTTTCATAAATGAGCCTACCATGGACAGTAATTGTTAACTTGTTAGTCTGTTACTGTTAGGCTCTTACTTTAGCCTCTCACATATGTCATAGAGGCCTAAATCATCCCTCTGCAAAAAATAGAAATATTGATTAACAGATTTAAATATCACTCAGCCCTTTACAGAGTGAAATACATGCACCTAAAATCAAGGGGCATTCAACACACGAGCGTAATCTCACTGCAATAATATTGATGCGACGCGGCTACACCGCTGCATCATGGACACAGTGTCCAGCTTTTACATGCGTAGAATCGGGGTTTAATCTTAACAAAAACTCTTTTTTTTTTACTTTCGAAATACTTCTGCAAAAAAGAAATATTGATTAACAGATTTAAATATCACTCAGCCCTTTACAGAGTGAAATACATGCACCTAAAATCAAGGGGCATTCAACACACGGCGTAATCTCACTGCAATAATATTGATGCGACGCGGCTACACCGCTGCATCATGGACACAGTGTCCAGCTTTACATGCGTAGAGTCGGGGTTTAATCTTAAACAAAACTCTTTTTTTTTTACTTTCGAAATACTTCTCAACCTCCTACAAGAGATTGAAATTACGAAAAACATGCAAGGGACCTAAAAGTCTCATAAGTTTGATGTTTATGTACTATCTAAAAAATAAACAAAACGTCACGTATTCAAGTTAGAACCGACGCGCCCGTGGACACCAGCTAGCGTGGTGTCCAGCTCAGCCCAGCGCAGTGTCAGCGGCGGTGGTACATGAAATAAATCGAACGTTTTGACCAAAAATATACGATAATTTGTACATACCTGTAAAGTTGACACAATGATTCCCCAATATGAAGAGTATGCTATACAGCGGTTAATCCATCATCAAACAACTATTGAAATATTCATTCCGACGCTACATTTCTTACCGACGCCTCGGCAGGACGCCATTTTGAAATGGAACATTTCTCCAGCACCTTGAAACTGCCGCTAAGCTAGTAGTCACGTGAGAGGCCACATGACTTGTGATTATTTTGCCGGACTGATCCATTCAATACAGGTGGTATTTTTTAGTGTGGTGGTTTTAGTTTACCGACTCCTCATCTCACGGCATGGACACCGCGTGAGAAGCTAATCATATCTGACGGCAATACTAAAGAATGCACGACGTTTTTCGAACTTTATTTATCAAATATTTCTGGCAAAACCATGACCTATATTTATAAGAAAAGTTCACTGGATAAACCTATCTGATAAATAAAACATCGGGTGAAATTACCGACACTACTTCATCAATATTCATGGACACGCGCGTAGCGTCGGTAATGACAACTTGGTGAAGTCTTCCAGAAAAAAGGCCCGAACAATCCATCATAATTTTATTTAAATTAAATACAATTGACCTTGAAGTATTTTTTCCATATCATTAATGGAATGAATTTTCAATTTTATTCCTGGAATTGAGCAACGAAAATATGTATTTTTCATGTCACAATTTTATCAAAAATTAGGCATGGACACCAGCATATGTGATAAGTTTTTTCAGACAAGGGATCAGCATATAAAGTTGAATATTCATACACATTAACATGACATTTATATGTGTTGAATGAAACATCGTTTATTACAGACAGCCTTTTTAACAAGGAGAAATATTCTTCAAATATGCATGAGTTGTGAATTTTCCATATGGTCCCAACTTCGTGGACAAA
>JZLH01S0065520.1:13799-26194 GCA_001188425.1 Eucidaris tribuloides | reverse complement strand
TCTCAATAGTGTTTGATGATGGATTAACCGCTGTATAGCATACTCTTCATATTGGGGGAATCATTGTGTCAACTTTACAGGTATGTACAAATTATCGTATATTTTTGGTCAAAACGTTCGATTTATTTCATGTACCACCGCCGCTGACACTGCGCTGGGCTGAGCTGGACACCACGCTAGCTGGTGTCCACGGCGCGTCGGTTCTAACTTGAATACGTGACGTTTTGTTTATTTTTTTAGATAGTACATAAACAATCAAACTTATGTAGACTTTTTAGGTCCCTTGTCATGTTTTTCGTAATTTCAATCTCTTGTAGGAGGTTGAGAAGTATTTACGAAGTAAAAAAAAAAAGAAGTTTTGTTAAGATTAAACCCCGACTCTACGCATGTAAAGCTGGACACTGTGTCCATGATGCAGCGGTGTAGCCGCGTCGCATCAATATTATTGCAGTGAGATTACGCCCGTGTGTTGAATGCCCCTTGATTTTAGGTGCATGTATTTCACTCTGTAAAGGGCTGAGTGATATTTAAATCTGTTAATCAATATTTCTATTTTTGCAGAAGTATTTCGAAAGTTAAAAAAAAAGAGTTTTGTTAAGATTAAACCCCGATTCTACGCATGTAAAGCTGGACACTGTGTCCATGATGCGCGTGTAGCGCGTCGCATCAATATTATTGCAGTGAGATTACGCTCGTGTGTTGAATGCCCCTTGATTTTAGGTGCATGTATTTCACTCTGTAAAGGGCTGAGTGATATTTAAATCTGTTAATCAATATTTCTATTTTTGCAGAGGGATGATTTAGGCCTCTATGACATATGTGAGAGGCTAAAGTAAGAGCCTAACAGTAACAGACTAACAAGTTAACAATTACTGTCCATGGTAGGCTCATTTATGAAAAAATTCAAACTTGATTATTTATAGACTATTCAAGCGCATGTTTGAAGACATAATTATTTGTGGCATCATATTTGCCGAGTAAAAATATATAAAACTCTGCCAATTTTTTTAAAAAGGGATGAAAAGCAGTCTTATTTTTTCTCAAAATTTGCATACAAGCGATAGTGACGATTGTACACGATCGCAGTCTAAGACTAAGAGAATGACGTAATGCTTGTGTGTCCGTTTTCAGAAATGCGCGCTCTGTATCCCGAGCAGCCGCTGCGTCGGCTGCTACACGCAGAGCTGGTGAATTTGGGGGAAATCGCCGTCCCAGTACCGGCGTTCTGTGCTCTGGGCGCGGGGGAACGGCTGGCCTGGTTATTATGCAGGGTATATGCTTGGCGAACGGCGACTCACTACAATCTTATTTTAATTATTCATTATTTTTTCATTTATTTTTTTATTTTTATTATTATTATTTTTGTGTGTGTGTGTGCAGTTGTTTGACGCGAGAGATTTGAGTTTCAAATTATTTTTTTTCTTCTAAATATACGGTGAAAATGCGGGCGGAATGCAGTCAAAATGGATACAAGTATTTATTTTTAAAAGTGCTTTTTCAAGCCTTTTTTTTTTTGTTATATCACTTTATTAGCGTTTCCACAATAAAGGAAGATGACAAGTCACATTGACAATAAAATAATTACAAACAATACATAATGAAAAATAAAATGCCCAGGATCGTATAAATGATCAACGCAGGGCGAAACAGTAAAATTGAAAACAACAAGAGCGATACTTGTGTTATAACATTTATAGACTTAATTACTATACTAATTACAGTACATTCATATCTTAGAATTAATTTGAGTAAATAAATTGGGTATCATTTTCCCTACTCACTATCAATGATACGTTAGCGATTACATGGGTTTACAATTTCTAGATGCAATAATTACTATAAAATTTATACAATAATATTGACTATACCTCTAGTTGGAATTGTGAAGATTTCAATTAATTATTTGAATATATTTGAAAATCATTCGGAAGAACACGATAGAAAATAGCATATGATAATTTTGATACATGAATTACAATATCTAAACCAAGGAGTGAAGTGTTTAAATATGTTTATAACTTATCTTAACGTATATATATCTATGATTAATCGTTATGAAGTTGATTTGAATCTTACAAATACAAATTTAGAAAATTCTTCGCCCAAATCTGACATTTTCTCTGGCGGGGACAAATTTATGCATTGCATAATTTACTAATTAATTCACAAGTTGTTTTTAGTTGGTACTCTCTTTGGTCCCTTCAGTCTATCTACTGTCAGATGTTCTTTCATGATTACTAGGTCAATATAATTTGATTACATTCCCAACATATGGTATCTCTACATTATTTACATTCTTAAGGTTTTCATTTGAAATTCAAGCTCTACTTATAATTTATTTAAAAAAAGGATTACACAATGGTGATATTTTTTGTGTAGTAATCATCAGCTGTGATCACTCTACTGCATGGGAAAGGCTTCCTAAGTTTTTACCGACAGTTGTGCTTGTTGGTTGCTGATGCATTCTACTTGGTGCTAACAAATCTTTGTTTCTTCCTTCCAGGCTTATCTACAACAATAGCATGGTTTCCATTCTGTGATGCCTCCGGTGCCTTTGGTGCCTTCGGTGCCGTGGTCCATCTGTTGTACTGACAGACGTTCCTTGCTGATCACCTGCCCAGTATAATTTGATTACATTCCCAATAAGGTAACTTAATTTACATAACTGATATGCTGAGGTTTTATTTTTATTTGAGCTCTTTAGCCAAGAAACTGGGTACAGTCTTTTCTGTTTCATTAATCCAATTACACATTTCTGTGGAAATTATTTGAAAGGGAATACCACTAAAAACAAACTCAAACACAACAAGAATTCCTCAAGAACAAGTATCCATCTAGGTCTGTGTAATATGAAAAAGTAAGATTAAGTTAGATTTAATCACAAATTCATGGGAATAGTAATTTTTTAATGTACTGCTAAAAAAATAAAAATAACATAAACTACAGCTAAAAAAATGGCAGCTTAATGGCAGCTAAAAAAAGGAGGGGAAAAAAATTTGGACCCAAGTGTAATTTATATAATTTTGTCATCAATGTTCTTTCTTATTACAGTCTTAACTATTTTACTTCTTAAAACTTGAGTTTTGTGAGCACAATGGCAACATATTTTGTATAGTAAAATAAATTTTTTATCATTAAAATCATCAGCTGTGATCACTCCATGGCAGGGGAAATGCTTTTAAAGTTATTACTGACGGTTCATGTTGGTTGCTGATGCGATCTACTTGCTGCTAACAAATCTTTGTTTCTTCCGTCCAGGGTTATCTACAATACCGTGGTTTCCATTCTGTGTGATGCCTGCAGTGCCTTCGGTCCATCTTCTGTCAGACGTTATTTCCTGATCACCAGCTCAGTATAACTCGATTACATTCCCCATATAAGGTAACTTTACATAAAATCGTGCATTATGTTTTTAAAAAATATGTGGAATGTCAAAGTAATTACCAATAAGATCAATGAAAATGAGGATACATTTTTAAAATTTGACAATTCACCTCAAAGCAGGATCAGCGAGTCACTTTTGCGCGATCATTATCACATCACAATACAATACAGTCTACACAACCATTGCATTCACTATGTACACCAAGTGCGCACCAAACATTTTGCACACTCTTTGCATGCGGTACATGTTGCACAAAATTAATGCATTCTGAGCTTAACGTGTGGCTCTTGGCTTGGATTTTGAACCTATTTTATAATTAGTTCTACTTGAGCTTTTAAGCCAAGAAAATTATTAAAGATATTTTTTGTTTCATTTTGTTTACAGAACAAAAATGGCACCAACAAGAAAGTCAAATCAACCTCCTTTCCATATAAGACTAAGAGCATTCACTACAAAGGACGGTGAAAATTCAAACAATGAAGACAGCTGTGACCACAGCAAGAAACCAAAAGTACATTGGCGTAAACGTTTAAGAGACCATCCAAAAGAATATGCAGCTTACCTGAAGTATGAAGCTCTTCACAAAAGGCAGAAAAGAGCCGAGAAACAGGAACATCTTACTCGTCCGGAAAATGAAGCTGAGAGAAGAGAGTATCTTTCTAAGAGAGCAAAGAGGCAAAGACTCTACAGAGCAAGAAGAAAAGAGGAGGAAGCCAAGAAAAAGGAAGCCAAACGTGACCGTCCAGTAAAAATGACGAGAGGTCAACTTGAAAAAGAGGCGAAGCGAAAAGAAATTCAAGCCGCAAAAAAAGGAAAGCAAAGAGCTCATCTCTCTCAGGAGAAAAGGCAAGAAATCTTGGAAAGACGACGCAGGAAACGTAGACAAGAGAAGGAAGTTCTAATCCAGCATCAGCAGAAACTTCAGCAAAAGAAACAAGAAATGATAGATGCAAAGGCAGAGAAAAAACGACTTGAAGAAGAAGAAGAACGTGTAAGAAAAGCTCAAGAACAACTGGAGGAAGAGAGGAAAGCACTGAAAATCAGATCAGATGCTGCAAGACGCCAAAGTCTTGCGCGGGCAAGGTCTACTCTGTCATCGGATCCAGAAATATACGCAGATACTGTTGAAGATCTGGTCCATAAAGCATCACCTACAAAAAAAATGTTACTTGAGGAAAAGGAATATCATCAGATGTAACAACAAAAGTGATCAATGACAGCATAACTCAGAAGTTATGTGAAATGCGGAAAAGGAGGAAAAAGAGAGATCTAATTGTGAAAAGATCCATGGTACCAGCACAGCAAATCTGCAAAAGATATAAATGTCAAACTAAACTTTGTAAGAGACTGAGGATTTCAAAGAAATGTATGCAACCGAAAGCAAACTGTAGGCCACATGCTCGCCAAATTCCCAGACAAACAAGGATCACTGTAAAAAAATTCTTTGAGGAGAACTCATTCACAATGCCGGACAAGAAACTAGTCAGCAAAAGAACCATGATACCGAGTCGTTTCTTAACGATGACCATACGGGCTCTTCACAAAAAGTTCCTGCAAGAAAACCAAGATACGCAAATAAGTTTGTCAAAATTTTCAGCTCTAAGACCAATTCACGTCAAGTTGCGACGATCAATTACCTACAGAGGTTGTTTGTGCGAGTATTGCCGGAACGTAGAACTGAAGATAACTGCAATCAACAAACTGGCAAACCATACAGTGTTTCAAGATATCTACGAGCTGAACTCTGCCACCCTTTGTGAGAAAGGAAACAAGGAATACCAAGACTTGTCCTGCATTCAACGGAAATGTGAGCAGTGTGGGCCAGCCAAACTGGACGAAGTGAACGAACTGGATGTGATAAAGGATCACAACGGTGCTATTGAGTGGAGAAAGTGGGAGAGACTGTGCAGGGAGGAAAATGGGAAGAAAACTACACGAATGGTCTTGATGAGAAAAGAAGGTACTGTACAAGAATTGGTGCACGAATTGAAAACTGAGGCGGAAGGACTAGCCCAACACCTCTTCACAGCATCATGGCAGAGCCGGGAATTTCTACAAGTCTCAAAGTCTCCACCACATGGCAGTGCTGTTGTAGTAATGGATTTCGCAGAGAACTATGCGTGCCGATTCCAAGATGAAGTCCAGGCTGTACACTGGGGGCATGAGTCGGCAACCATACATCCAATAGTTGCCTACTATAAGTGCCCCCAGTGTACAGCCACAGTGACTGACTCCCTCATCATGATCACACAAGACAATGTGCATGACTATCACGCTGTGCGGGCATTTAGTGCCTTGGCTGTTGAACACATAAAAGAGAAGGGGGAAAACATAGACAGAATAATATGTTTCTCAGACGGGGCGGGGAATCAATACAAATCACGTGGCCCCTTCCTAGACATCTCCTATGCAAAAGATGACTTCAACCTCTCCACCTTCCAGCATGAGTACTTCGGATCTCGGCACGGGAAGGGTCCTAGTGATGGGGAAAGCGGGGTGGTAAAGAGACTGGCCACTGATGCTGTGATGTCAGGCAGAGAAGTAATTTCAAATGCTCAAGAACTCTTCAAGTTTGTTAAGCGCACAGCCACCAGACCTGATGAAAGAGAAGATGACAGCAGTCAATGCCAGCATTTCCGCAGGGAAGCATTTTGGCTTGAGAACATAGATAGATGCTCTGCACGTCAAGCCACAAAAACAGTGGAAGGTACGCGGCAGTTCCATAGTATCTTGTGTGTTGAGCCAAACATCATCCAGGTACGAGATCTTTCCTGCTTCTGTGAAGGCTGTGAAGGGGGAAAGAAGCCATGCAGAAACATAGAATATGTACAACCATATGCTACTAGAAGGATCTCGGCCACTAACCCTGCAGGTAAAAAGGATTCAGCTGAGCAGATTACCGTCATCACTGAGCGTCTGGGCAAGGAAGACTCCACTACTGTGGATCCAGTCATCAAAGAGTCAAGTACTGCATCAAATGTGGACCTCTCTGGAAGAAAGACAGATTACAAAGGTAAGTTGTTTTTTGTTGTGTTTTTTTTTTTGGGGGGGGGGTCTCAATTCAGTTCAAGCATTGTACTTTCTGAAACTGTCCTGGAAAGTATTACTCCTTTTTGCCGAGAATAGACCTCTGTTTGACACCCTCAAAAGAAAAACATGGCAAGTTGAAATGATACACTATGCCAAAACTTAACATTTAAAAGTCAGAACTGTTTGACACTGTCCTACAGAAATACATGACAAGTTGAAATGATAAACTAAACCAATTTCTTCTGTGATGCAATGCTCTCTGGTCCTTGGAAATTTTGTCCACTTAAGAGTAAATTAACTCGACACAAAGAAACAAAGGACAAGCTTACACATTTTTTTTATCTTCATTTTTTATTTGTGAAACCACAGATGAAGAACTTAAAGATCTGCTAGATGGAGATATGTGGAGCTGTCACCAAATTGTTCTGATTTTTTAAAGACATTCTATGTATTGAATTGACAGTACCCAATTTTTGTGACACCTCACGAATATAAGATATTCCATTGATCTGTAATATCACATTGATGATTATTCAAATTTATACATTCTTACAATGTGTGTAATCACTGTTTAGAGGTGCATAGGTTCAGCCTGTTGCCAATATAACTTCAAGGGGAATCAGCTTAACCCAGTTAGTGCTAATGACCAGAATAAGGGGAAATTAGCTTTGAGGAAAATGAGCTTAACTCATTGCTAACCGAACATATCGTGATGTATAAATACTTCAAATTATCAATTATTTTTTTCACCAAAAATTAAACCTCTAATTTGATACATGTAAATGTACAATGTATGTTTGGTTTCATGTTGTCAATGTTACTTTGTTTTATTTTCATTTTCGCTCCAGTTGGTGACTTTGTCTCGGTCATTTACAACGATACCTGGTGGGCAGGGGAGGTGACAGCCCTCAAGGAGGAACAGTGTTGCGTAAAGTTCTTAGTACGGAAAGGTCCAAATAAGTTCTCTTGGCCTCAGAAGGATGAGATTGACTGTATTTTCAAACACAGCATTTTCGCAAAGTTTGCATCGCCACCAGTTCCAGTCTCAAACCGCTACATGGGATTTCTGCCAGCAGAGACTTTTTACTCAATGTCTTCTCACGTTGAAAGCTATCTGAAAGAAAATGAGAAATAGACTGAAGAGAAATAATTGAGCGACAACCATAGAAATTAGTGCATGTTTCAAAATTGCTCATAACTAAAATTTGCCTTAACTTGTGTAAAACTGCTGAGAAAAAGACTGAATTGTACAAGAAATACATACATTCGTACATCAGTTACTCATTACCTGATTATATGAATTGAAATTTAAACAAAGAACATAAAAGAGGAGCATTACAGTAATTACAGTAATGATCTCACACTATCATATTTTCTCCACTGACTATTTTATCATGTATTTGGGATTCTGCGATAGCTTCTGACATTTTTTTTTCTTCAAACATTCTCATATCTCAGCACTTTTGCATTCTTCCCTCCCACACCTTTATCTAGTACATCATGTATATACCTTTAATGTTTTTTTTTTCCTGAATGCTAATTTAAGATGCACAGCCACATGTATTTCAAAGTGGAAATCAAACATATCACTCAGTAAATATTTCCCATCTATTCAGAATACTCCAGATTACCTTTCATGGTAAAGTACAACATGAAATGTTTTATATAAAACTGTACTTACCAAAATATGAAGAGTGCAAACATTCTTAAAAGTAGATTTCTGTGTCAAACTGGACAGTTCTAATAGAAGCAAGAAGTGTATATTTTACACATTGTAAAAACATGTTCTTTGACTTGTGCAAGAGTTTCATAAGTATGGTAAAAGTTCACTATTAGAACAGTTCTATAAACACATCCGAAAGTTATTAAGCTGTTGACAGTGTTTCAGACATCTTCCTCAGATGCTACATCGGCAGACTTGAATAAGCTGCAGTGATGCTGCAATCACTAAAACAGGCGACTGCTAACTTCAATCTGCCCATATGGCATCTGAGAAAGATATCTGAAAGTTAAATATCAAAATTGTCACAGGTAAATAAATTTTGGATGTGTTCATGAATATTAACTGTTTTAATGTTAGTTGACTTGTTCTTTGAAGAATGCAGCAAGTATGTGCCCTTAAAATTTGTGTTTGCTGAGAGTTAATGGTTGAAGAACTACCTGTAGAAATAGCTCACGTGAGTACTAGCTAACATAAGCCTCTAGCAACTCAGAAAACTTCGACAGCCACTAGTTGAAATTCTGGATTACAGGGCGGCTGGAATAGCACTATTTTCACTAGTTGCTCAAAAATATTTGTTGTATATATATCCCACAATGACAATATCAGTGATTTCATGTAAAATGGCACAAACGTGGGTGATATACAGGTTTTGGTAATGGCGCAGACAAATTATAATCGCACTGTACGTGTATGTAAAAATTGCAATGTTGAAATGGTTGGTAAACGTTAAAAACATGGCATTGTTAGAAATCTTTACTGTGTACTGAGGTTTTTCTGTATAAAACATGTGTATTGCTTATGATTGTTACTGTAACATTTGAATGATACAATCAAGACACTTTGTAATGCTTCCAACATTACTGTACAAGCAATTAATTGTAATGGTCCGTTCGTGGTTGGATACTTTTAATCTAGTTGGATCTTTAACGCACAATTGGACTGAAAGTTACAGACACGTCCGTGAAGCATCGGTATTTTATTAATAGTGAGTATGTAATATTTAGCAGTAACAAAGCAGACGTAGTATGGTTCTGGATTACAAGGTGGCAGGAATATCACATTTTCATTAGATGCTCAAAATAGTGCATTTATTTATATCCCACATCAACAATAAAGTCAATGAGTGCATAAAATGCACAACCTGTTTAAACAGTGCAGAAAAATTATGTATGTAAATATTGCAATGTTGAAATAATTGGTACACATGTTAAAAACATGGGCGTTGCTAGAAATCTGTATAAAGTATACCGAGGTTTCTCTGTATACTACCCTGTATCACTTGTGATTGTTATTGTTGCATTTTAATGATAAAGGTATGAATCACAAATTGTTACAAGCATTTACATGTAATTGTAATGGTCAGTCCATGGTTGCATACTTTGATAGTCCATCTTTAATGCACAATTGGAATGAAACTTATGGACACGTCCGTGAAGCATCGGTATCATTCAGAGTAAGTGATGTGTATAAAATTTTAGCAGTGAAGACAAACAAAGCAGGCATAAGTACTGATTCTCAAGTTTATTACTTATATACTTCAAATGGATATACATGTAAAATTAATGCATGAAACTGGATTGCTACTGAAAAAACGAACAATTGAGTTATGCCTCTACATGTGTACCTTATCGGGAAAGGGGGGGACTAAACTGAAAAAAGACATGAACATTTGCCATTTTATTTCAATGAATTACTCATTACTTCCATTTAAAAGCTGCATTCAACATTCACTGATATATTCTCTGTAAGAATTTGTGATCAACTTAAAATGACAGCAGTTTACAAAACCAATAAGGGAGATTTGACTTATTACACTACCGCCTCTACATGGACACGGTGTCCATGTAGAGGTGGTACCAATAAATTTTGGCTGTTTTTACATGCAACAAAGAATGGGAATATCTGAAAAAGAATCTTGTATATATTGTTTACTGATCATTTTCACTGGTGTTTTACTGTTTAATGTTCAAATGAATTCAAATATGTAATTATTCGGTGAATTTTAAAAACTTGTAATTATGCACTTTGACGAGATTAAATAAAATTCACTAAGATTTTCTGTGCAAATATATTGCGTTATTTCACAATTATAATCTGAAAGTGAAACATTTCATTCTTTTCAATGGTGACACTTTCCCAAGAGTAACTCCATAGTAAGAGAGCATGTAAGATTATGAACATAAAAATGATAAAATCACATTGGTATGATTGAGGAACTTGGAGTGGTGTCCATGTAGAGTCGGTATTTTTGCTGGGAATGCACATGAGGTTAATGTGTGTGTGCAGTCTGAATCATCTATGAACCATTTTGATTTTTTTTCTCAAGAACTAGGGGATATGTAGGCAGCCTAAAAAGATAAAATGAAACCAGAACTTGAAGTTTGAAATTTTGACCCTGATGTCACACTTATAGCCCGAACTTCGTGGACAGACCCATGTATTATGTTTAACATTTTCAGTATTTCTGGGCTGGTAGTATTAAATTCCAGTTTGAACCCCTGTTCCTTTACCCATATCAACAATTGGAGCTTTTCATACATGTAGGCCTACATGTACAATGTATGCAAAAAACGTTTGCAGCATACAGAATATTTTTTCTTATTGGTGTGAATATTCTCTCTTTCATTGATTCAATGGAAAATGTGATAATCATGGAAGGTGCACATACATGTAATGTATTGTCAAAAATTATTTTGCTCATATTATGTTATGTGAACACAAGTGTATTGCTTTTTTCAGAGAATGTCAGAATTTGGAGTATTCATTTGATCAATAAAAATTTCTTAAGACAAATAAAAAAAATACAGCACAGTACTGATAGCAGCAGATGCATAACACAGTACAGTTCAGTACTGTGGTGTGAATGCTGAATACCTTTGTAAATGTGCAGGAAACATTGATTCATGTACACTGTAGTATCGATCAATCCGCAAGACAGAATGATTTTTTTTTTGGAAGGCATGACTCCCAGCCAACAGCAAATTCATATCAATGTTGCAAATTATTTCACAGAACATAATTTTGGGAGATAAAAATTTTATTTTGTATCTGTTTGTTAAGTTTTGCCTTTGATAAACATTATGCAAAGATCAAAATATTGTCCCCTCTTGTTCTCTGGTTGCTTTAGTGTATGTATGCAGTTTGAGTTTAACAACCTTTCTAAGTTTGTCACAATGTTACACATTCACAAAAAGAGTACAAAGTTCACTTCTTGGGGGGGGGGGCAGCTAGATCACACTCAGTATTATGGTATAAAACGAATCCATAAACAACTGTGCAGAGAAATAAAAACAGAACGACCAATGAATGAAATGTACGTAAAAATTCCACAACTCCTAACACCACAAACAAGTCGTTTTAAAAATAGATCCGGTATTTCCTTGGAGCTTGGAAAAGATGTCATGTGCGTAACCTCCCCAACTCAACGAGCCTGCCCTTATCAGCCCGAGACCCAACAAAAAGTGGGTCAGAAACGTACACCAAAGTTGCCTAGCATTTTCAATGTGAGGAAGACAGACTAATAAGTAGCAATGATAAGTGCACACAAACAAATGGCAAACACACTTTCTATTCAGAGTTCATCCTAATTCAACGATAAACGACAGCTGTCCAGCCAGAGAAGAAACAAAAAGCTCTGTGTGGGGTCGTTGTGGGGTTATTTTGACCCCCTTTCGACCCCAGACGGGGCTAGGGTCATCTGCCATGTTGGGGCACAGGGTTAAAGGTTGTGGTTTGATTAAGATGGTTTATTTAGAATTTGAAAGATAGATAAAATATTTTAGTATAACTGATATGACAGCATCAGAGAAACATGGAATGCTTCTGCAGCAAGTTGAATCAATTGGGCAATCATTGGGGCATACAAAAAGAGTGCTTAGTCAAGCTATTAGAACCTATCAAACATTTATGCATTGTAACAAAGTGCTAACTTCAGTACAAAAGATACTGCTTGCTCTAAATCAGATTTGTGCTATGAATGATGCTACCAATCTAAATAGACTTAACTCTCATCTGAAGAAGAAAAAGAACCATGATAATTATAACAATAACAATGAAAAATAATAATCATTTCTCTAATATGCTTTAAAACAGAATATCACAGGTGGAGTATAAATTGTTGATACTAAGTAAAAAAAACAAAGTAGATCATTATTACATCAAACACCAGGAAACAGCATTAGAATAAAACAAAATATATAAGTAAAAACTTATACATAAATAAAATACCTAAATAAATGCATCACTGGTATCAATATA
>JZLH01S0065519.1:62136-75954 GCA_001188425.1 Eucidaris tribuloides | reverse complement strand
TAAGTGGGGGCATCCGTGTCCTGCATGTGGACACAGAAAATTTCTAGTTTTAACTTGAAATGTAACTCTCTTGAGCCATATTTTGCATACGTACAAAAAAGATGAAAGCAATTGGTAAATATCCTTCATTTTAAATAGGGATGATGTCGGTCCGTGGCACCGTTTGTCCTTCCGTGACGCCAAATCGGCGCCAAATTCCACCGGTGACAATGAAAATGTCCATCCGTGACAAAACTTTTTTCCCTCTAGCAAAAGTTACGGCTTGCTTTAAAATTCTGTCCATATGTCAGGGAAGTCAATTTATTAGACTGCAGAGAAAAAAATTGTCAGCGTTGTTTCGTCTAAATATAACAACAAAAGATCACTGATAAGTGAAAAAACCTATTTTTATCCTGTCCGTCCATGACATTGAATGGATTTTATCTTTAGTAGGTAACCATGACAACGAAATTCTTTCAACATTTAACATTTCCGGTGAGACTCTTTACAATGAACCATACACAAGCTTAACACATCCCACTCCTTAATTTTTACAAGCATTTAAACTTTCAGAATTTGTTAAGTGTCCGTCCGTGACTAACTGATCTGGCTCTGGCCTGTAAAATCATCCCCCTACTAAATATTTTGAAGTAAGCACCATGCTAGTTTTGTGAAGATGAATATACTTGGCTTTTATTACAAAAGTGAATATTTTGCTTCAAACTGTTATCAAAATATCTTTACAACATCTTCTCTAAAATAAATTTGTAGTTTCTTTTTTTTTTAACCATCTCCCCCTTTCCATTTTCTTCCGTGTTTTAAGACCTAAAATTTCCAAAATCTTCTCTACGTGGGAGGGGGAAGCCCCTCCACGCCCACCTCATCCCCATCAATCCGTTCGCTCGTGGGATTTATTCTATAGCCGTATGAATGTGATTCATGGTAACATATACAGTGCCTATCAAAAAATGGTCCAATTAAGAGAAATATTTAACAGGGGCGGTGGAACGGGGGGGGGGGGGGCAGGGGAGCACTGCCCCCATGCCCTTTTTTCGAAACGAAATGTGCCCTTTTTTAAATGACCCATGCCCCTTTTTTTTCAAAATGAAATGTGTCCTTTGTGGAATGACGCCTTTTTAGTCAACTCATTTTTGTCGGGGCACATATAGGCCTACAATAGACATAATTAGGTAAATTATATTCAACAAGCATTTTGTGCCTAAAAAGTGCATTTAGCATCTTCCTCTTAATGCCCCCATGTGGTAGCAAAATTATGCCATGCTACTGTTTGCCCCAACCCTTCCATTCAAAGGCAAATAATGCCTTTTTGCTAAGTTGTGCCTTATCTTGGTTTGAACGCATACTGAGTGCAGTGAAACCTTTACATAAGCACATTCGTCACTGGAAGTGATTTTCTTTTATTTTTGTAGATTGTTTATTCTATGTAGTTTTGCCTCTGACTGTCTGATGGGGCCCATAATAGAGAAAGAAAATACTTTGTTCAAAGAAGAGGCATATTATGTACCTAGAAGGGGCATTTGGTCTCTCATCTTATAGAGCCGTCTGCGGTTGCAAAAATTGGGCCCTCTCCATTTTTTTTTAAAAAAAGGTTGGGTTCGAGTAAGATTGCCGGTAAAAACGTTTTTTAAAAAAAGGTTGGGTTCGAGTAAGATTGCCGGTAAAAACAGCATCTTCAAGGAAACACCTAATCTGATAGTGAAAATATCTGCTTGCGCCCAATGCCACTTTTGACACATAAGTGCCCTTTTGGCTTTGACCCCCCCCCCCCCCCCAAAACGAAAATACGTTCCGCCGCCCCTGATATTTAAGGTATGTAATCTTCACAAAAGGGATATGTATTTGATATTATATTAAAGCAGAATAAATTTTCTTTCTGATAAACTTAATCCTATTCAATTAGCTTTTATAAGTCAAAAGTTATGATTACTTCTGTGCAGTCAGGCAAAATCACGTGTCCCACTTTTGTGTATTGGTCATAATAAAAACTGAATACTAATACAGAACTCATGAAAATTGACTAACAAAAATCAACAATAAAACAAGTAAAAATGCATTTTTTCTTTCAATATGTTTATTTCTGATTATCTAGTAAATAACAATTCAAATAGGCCTACAAATAACTCTTACTCGGCACTGAAATGATATTTGCGCATGTACATGTCTTCTGTTTACCAGTCAGACTGCATTCACTCTGACATCATGATCTGCACATCTCATTAATCATGTTAATTTTGGCCCTTTTGTCAAAGTTATGTACTTCCTTTGTACTGCAAATAATAGGAAATCAGAAATTTACACCCGGGAATGTACAACCTGAAAAATCTATTCATTCAACTGAATTGAACGATTACACAATAGTTTTCAGACTATTATTGTGGTTAATTTGTTAAACAATATGCATAAACTGCATGCACATGTACGGCACAGAGAGTATACTGGGACAAACGCGATTTGCGCCATTGCAGAAAATTCAATATATCTCGAGATTGACACAACAAAATGAAATGAAATAAATTGTACTAGAAAGTATAGAGCTTCATGACAATACACAATTTGTGCGAGTGTGCGTGATCGTGCACGAAAGTTAGTTTCGTGCAACCCACTTTACATCTCAATTCTGACCCGGTAGAATACACCCTATAGAACAACCCTAGGTACTGTGTATAGTCAAATTGTGGTATCACTTAAAAGATATAGGCCTTTAAAGTTAAAGGAACACATCACCAGAAATCGAAAATAAAGAATTAATCTGTTTGTGTAAGTACGTGTGTGTTTGTAAGTACATGTATAAATAAAGCCAACTAATTGAAACAGAGGAAATGTACAATGAGAGGTTGGAAGTAAGGGCGAAGGCTGGGCACCCCCCCCCCCCCTCTCGCAAAGCCTATAGGAGTTCCGCCCCAGGCAAGCAAAACGAAATTTGCACCACTTTTTCTGCTTTCAGCGCCTGATTTACTCAACTCTAGTTCCACCTCCCCAAGATGTGCACCTCCCCGTGCCCAAACCAGCCTACGCCCTTGGGAAGGTAACAAAAAATGAGGTTTAAATGTGTGGTTTTGACTATGACATATTAAAAATCGTCGCTAGATACGGTATTTGACGTTCGTTTGTCACGCTTTCTTCCATGAGATATATTAATAAATTTCATATATTACCACAAATGAGTGATTTTTTTCTAATTATTTCCCCGTGTACGCTATGAGAAATGAAGACTAGTGTTAAATTTGCGGAATTACTGTAACTGACCACTTTGTGGATATTGTTCATTGGTTGATGCTAATAAAATAACATTAATTATCATGATTGCAGGATGTCCTAAACTTGGGGTAAAACTATTTTAGGATCAAGTATACTATGCAAGGATTCCGCATCAAAAAGTTGGTATTAAAATGTTAACTCATTTTTAAAAAACTGCCATCAGTATGCCTTGTGATAGGCAAACTTGTTGGTATATAATAACGTTCTATACAATTAATTTCACTGGGGGCAAGAGATTAATTAAAGTGGTATGTTTACGCTTGATTTTCCATAAGTAAACAATTTCAATACGAGTCTTTCCAGCCGAGAAATACACTTCGTCTGGTATAAGGCATATCTTTTAACCTGTTTGGTTCTAGAGGTATTTTTTCCACTCATGCCAACACCATTTAAGGAAACCAACGTCATGATAGGAAAACATCGCGTGACAACTCGTTTAGTCTACTCGATCTCTCATCAAATGGTTGATGTTACTGGAATTGTAGAAATTAAGAATAAACCTTTGGTCATGTTAATTGAAATGCATACTTCTCTCTGTGTGGGAATTTATATTTATAGGTATTTGAATTGGGGTGAGCATATTAATAACCTTAACGTCCTTCGAAGAAAAATAGGAATTTTCTTTAAGCTGAGATATTTTGTACCGAAAGGAGTTCTTGTATTATTTCATTATTTATTTAACAATCATACGGTAAATACGGTACGTCAGTGGAGTCTCGAGTCCTGCACCTTATCTCATATAACATGCAAACACGACTAACAGCCAGCCAAGACACCAAGGATCCAAAAAGGATCACGGGGGAACACGCACAGACACACAGAAACCATGCACATTAACACAGACAGACACACAAACATACACACAGACACACACACATCCATAGATCTGAGGGTATTTTTTGTTTCTCATTGTTCTATGTACACCATAGATTAGACTATGTGAATACACACCCACCCCCCCACACACACACACGCACACCTACACACACAGACGCACACCTACACACACACACACACACACACACACACACACACACACACACACACACACAACAAACAACTAGGATAATATTTCATAATTCAGTGTTATGAACACTTTGTGAAGCGTGATATGTAAATGAGAGGAAGGGTTCAAGGGAACATACCCCCTAGAAAACCACCAAGGATAACCTCCACTGGGATTTATAATCACCTTTAGCACAACTCCCCGAAACAACTTGCCTCCAGGATAACCAGGACAAGTATCACTGGACAAGGGTGGTTGCTCTAGGGGAAGCTGTCCAGGAGGGTGCTTGCTTCAGGGAATCGATGTCTCGGGGGTAATTGTCCGGGTGGTAGTCTTCCTAGTGGGTGGTTGCACTAGGGGGTAGTTGTCCGAGAGATACGTGTCCTAGATGGTTTCGGTCTTATAGGGGTAGTTGTTGGGGTTTTATCCTTAAGGGTAATTGTCCTGGGGTAGTCATCCTAGAGAGTGGTTGCCTTGGGGAAAGCTGTCCGGGAGGGGTGGGGTGGTTACCTCAGGGTATGGTTGACTCGGGGTAGTTGTCCGGGTGGTAGTCATCCTATTGGGTGGTTGCACTAGGGGGTAGTTGCCTGAGAGATACGAGTCTTAGAGGGCTTTTGTCTTAAGGGTAGTTAGTTGTTGGGCGTACTCATCCTAAAGGGTAATAATTGTCCCGGGGGAGGTAGGGCTAGTCATCTTAGAGGGTGGTTACCCCAGGGGATAGTTGTCTGGGGTAGTTGTCGGGCGGATACTTGTCTTAATTAAAGGGTTGTTTTCCTGGCAGTTGGCTGTTTAGGGTAATCATCCTAAAGGGTAATTGTCCCGGCGGATAGTCATGATAGAGGATGGTTACCCGAGGCAGTAGTTGGGTGGGGTAGTTGACCGGGGGATACTTGTCCTAGAAGATTGTTTTCCTAGGGGTAGTTGGCTCTTAGGGGGATGATCCTAAAGGGTGATTGTCCCGGGGGTAGTCATCCTAGAGGGTGGTTGCCCTTAGGAGTACCTGTCAGGGGCAGTTGTCCGGGAATACTAGTCTTGTCCTGCAGGGTTGTTTTCCTGGGGGTGATTGGTTTTTTGACAGTAATCATCATAGATGGTAATTGTCTCGGGGGTAGTCGCCTTACAGGATGGTTGCCCGAGGGGGTAGTTGTCCTAGAAGGTGGTTATCCTTGGGGGTAGTTGTCCTAGAAGGTGGTTATCCTTGGGGTGGTTATTGGGTTGTGGTTGTCTAGGAGATAGGTATCCGAATATGGCTACAAAGGCCTTTGCAACGAAAAGAGCATTGAAATAATCGAAGTGGGATGTGACTAACGAATGGTAATATTCCGCAACAATTTACCGGTCATTATTTTGGCGTTGCATTTATGTTAAAGGGGTAAAAGATGACCCAGGGCTTCTCAGGTTAGGTGAAAGTGAAAGATCTACCCTAGCACTAGTCACATTTGTATACAAAACTGAGGTTTATATGCCATTTTAAGTGGCTACCCCGTGTTGTACATTAACAAAATGATCATACAAATTTAATTTAAAGAAATTCGCTCATCTGTAACATAGGGAAAACAGCGAAAACTTATGACATCAACGATGAATGAACTACATACATATAAGTTTGGTAGCATTCTGATTTATTTGATCGAGTCCTCCTACACCAAATTTGTTACAGTCTATTGAAATAAAGTTGTAAATTTAATGTAAACACGTTCACTTAATATCATAATAAATCGATAGACGAAGTCTGACATTGCAATACGTTATATTGATTAGAATATATAAAGTCGTAAATTCCAAAGACTTAACAAATATTGCGTCGAATATGTACATATTTACATCAAATATCACATTGCTTATTTTATACAGTTGACATACCGCCCTACTTTGGCAAAAAGACGCAACTGATGAAGGGCTATTTCCTATAATGAGAAAATTGTGTTTGTAGTTAGCATTGGCATCAGAGCAATATCACTCCTTTTTTTATTTCTAAATTTGTCAAGAGAATAATAATTTCTTCTCCAAATATTGCCTGGTGTAAAACACGATTCCACACATTAGTAATCCAACTTTGTGTGATTTCTTACTTACATCCTTTTGCCAAGTTAGGGGGGCATGTATTACAAAGGAAACACTTATCTTTACACAATTACCGATCTATACTGCAATTACAATATTTAATGTTTTATTTACATTTTGAAGCCTGTTATACAATTGAAAAAATAGGAAAGTGAAGGATCTGGACTAGCAACAGTTATATTGGTGTGAAGAATGATGGCTTAGATGCTACTGTAAAATAGCTGCCATCAGTTGCAAAGAAAACGAAGTGAAAATAAAGATAAATTTGCAGATTCAATTTTAAAACGTTCACTTAATGTCATGATAATTCCATAGATGAAGTCATATATTGCGCTACGTTTATACTGATTGGAATATCAAAAGTCAATATCTCCACCTATTGCATCACAGACTGAACAAATATTGTGTCAAATATGTACATATTTACAAAAATTTCATATTGCTTAATTTAAACTGTTGACATACCGCCCTACTTTGGCAACAAGACTCAACTGATTAAAGGATCATTTTCTAAAAATGAGAAAATTGTGTTTGTCATTCGCATTGACATCAAATCAATATCATTGCATTTCGACTTCAACATTTGTCAAGAAAGTATTAATAACTTCTTCCCCACATTTTGTCGGGGTACAACATAATTCAACCATATTAATAATCCAAATTTGAGTGATTACTTACTTACTTACTTCTCCCAAGTTAGGGCGGGATTATATTACAAAGGAAACACGTGTCTTACACAATTACCAGTCTATACTTCAATCACAATATAATATTTAATTTATACATTTGGAAGCTAATTCATACAATTGAATGAATCGGAAAGTGGAAGATCTGCGCTAGCAATAGTAACATTGGTATGCAGAACGGTGGCTTACTTCCTACTGTAATGTAGCTGCCCCCAGTTGCAAAGAAAAATAATAATAAAGATAAATATACAAATTCAAGGTAAATACGTTTACTAAATGTCATAATAAATCCATAGGTGAAGTCTTGTTTTGCACTTTGTTTATTAGGATATCAAAAGTCAACAACACCATTATTGCACCAAAGTCTGAAACAAATATTATGTCGAATATGTACAAATTTACATAATATATTACATTACTTTTTTTTATTATTTTTTTCTTTTTTATCATTTTATTTATTATTATTGCACCAAAGACTGAAACGAATATTATGTTGAATATTTTCAAAGTTAGATACAATATCACAGTGCCTATTTTATACTTTGACATACTGCTCCACTTTGGTAAAAAGACGCGACTGATAAGGGTAAATTCCCAGAAATGAGAAAAATTATTGCCTGTCATCCACATTGACATCAATGCAAATATCACTGCATTTTGACTCCAAAATTTGTCAAGAGATTAATAATTTCTTCCCCAAATTTTGCCTGGGGTACAACATGATTCTAACATATTAGTATTCCAAACTTGAGTGATTACTTACTCCCTTCTGCCAAAGTAGGGCAGCATGTATTACAAAGAAATTACTGTTTACACGATTACGGTCTACATGATTCAATTACATTATGATGTCTTGTTTACATTTCGGGGTTGATTTACACAATTTACAGGTTTTCATGGAAGATCTGGACAAGCAATAGTCATATCAGAATACAGAAATGAAGTTGAGATGCATAGTAGTCGCTACTAGTTTTTAAGTAAGAAGAAAATGATGATTAAAGTATCAAGTAGAAAGGAAAATAAGACCAAGGATTTAAGGTATTAAAAACTAGTTACCTGCACAGAAAAACGTGCGGTAGAGCTTTGACTTATTCATTATTATTATTATAATTATTATTATTATTATTATTATTATTATTATTATTATTATTATTATTATTATTATTATTATTATTATTATTATTATTATTATTATTATTTTTATTTTTATTATTATTATTATTATTATTATTATTATTATTATTTAAATTAAATTAAGAAAGAATAGCATGTTACACGGAGAAAATATTTGATTATTAATTAAGATTATGTCAATCTAAAAAAGAATAAAAGCATGAAAGACTCAACAAAACGAAACAATTAATTTCATCAAATGAACTGATGAGAAAAGGCAACATGAGGATGGTGGAGTAAATGTTATCTGTCACCATATTTCCCTGACAAAGTCGCACATTTAATAAAGCATAAACATAGAAACAAAAATATTTCTGGTGAAAAAAAAAGAATATTAAAACTTTTACAACATGCGAACGTCATAAAGCACACTTCATTTTCATGCTTCATAATTACGATATTTGGCACTTTTCTCATCTTTCATTTGCGCAACTTTTGTAACGTGGTGATGGGTCACAAACAGAGTATAATACAGGCACAAGCAAATAAGCAAGTGTGGGGATAGAATGCATGGTAACACCTGATGAAGATGGAACTTATAGTGTGTAGATGACAGGTGGAATGACATGGTAAGATACGACTTATGAATGGCACCCTAAATACCTGAAATTAAACTGAAGTTAACCAAATTGAATATCAAACTGAATAGCAAGGAAAAAAAGAGATGGCGACATAACAGTCTAACATTAACAATAGTGGATTATGATCAAATGTACTTCAATAAAGGCATTCAACCCATTTGATGGTTAGCGACTGATTGGATAATGTACTCTCTAAATCTGATGGAGCTATAATTTCCTCTACTTAAGGAGTGTGATTACGGACCACTCCATTTGGAGCTAAAATGTCGAGTGTGGAAAAAAATCCTTCGTTTTGGAACTACGATTTCCACTCTCTTAAAATCTTAGCTCCGAAATTTAACTCCAAAAGTAGTGCTCCCTAATCACACTCCTTAAGGGATTGGAATTAGCTCCGTAACAGTTACAGAGAAATTTACCCCCCCCCCCGGGCCTTAACAGCGAACTTTCAACACTGTGCTCATATCCACTAGCTGATTGCATATTCCCGAACATAATTACGTTTCCTCAATTACTTTTCCCCAAATATTTCATTTTCCCCATTATTTTGTAAGCAAACGGAAGATTTGAAGGTTTTAATTTCCAATGCTACTAAAGAACTATAAAATCTCCATCCATCCATCGTTATCCAAAATGCGTCTAGTTAAATATGTTCAGACTTTCAGTGACGAGGGAGTTTACTGGTTTTATGTAGGCCACAGAACTAGGGTTACACCGTCAACGGTTTACTAATTTACGGTGACAGGTTAATAAAAGGAACTAAATATGACTGTATACTTCGTTACTTCTTCAATTATTCTATCATACTCGGTGCAAATATTCAATTGACAATACTTATTACAGAAAAAAATAATGAACTCTAAGTCATTTTACAAGGAGACAAAAAGATACGCAATTAGTCCAAGACTGAATGAAGCTACTTCTAGAACAGTGTAAAATACTTATATAGCGTCCGCTTACATGAAATTCAATATAACTTTTTTTTTGTTTACATGTAGCAGTTTACAAAATAGAGTGAAAACTAAATGTCCCGGTAAATCGCTGGAGTACGTATTACGTGTCAAAATGTGAAATACACTCATTACAATATTTAAAGTCATTAGCTCCATTTATGGTCCATAGATTACTAATAATGTGAATTAAACATATATATTTACATCTTATATTACAATTTTTATGGTTTAATACAGACTGAGGAAACGCCCAATCTTCCTGGATTACACTTCAATTGCAGTATGATTCATTACTTACATTTCTGTTGCCTTAATTTATACAATTTCCAACGTCACAACGGCCATAGCAACTCTGGCATAATTTCGTCATGGATGTATAAGCTATCCACCAGTCTGTACTTACCCTTCATGTCAAATCTTGACCTTAAATCACCCCAAAGTATTGGAAAAATATCACGGATTCAGAGAACTCATACTTCACGGATCATGGTCAGTTGATAATAAGAAAACACTGTGGCAACATCACACGCTAATCTAGGGGTTATTAGTTTATTCATTATTTTTTTTTTTTTTGGGGGGGGGAGTGGAGTTTAAAACATCCCTCTCCTTTGGCACAAGGTGTGGGGGTTGTTAAAATACCTACTTTTGTGAGAAATGGGGGGTGTGTGTTTTAAATTCTCTCGGAACATGGCGATAAATGCGGTGAGGCATTTTGGTCGCGTTGGGCCCTGGGAGAAAATTTGGCGTCTGCAAATATTTGTTAGCCGCCCCCCCCTCCCCCCCCCCCCCCCCCCCCCCTGCTCCCCCCTCCCCCCGCCCCTCCCCCCAGCAGATTTCGGGGGACTCTTGGCTGACGGTGATAAACATTAGGACCATATGAGCTTTGGTTTTAATAAATCCCCCCTTTTCCCCTTCCCTCCCTCCCCTCCAGCGTCGTGCCGGACTTTACGGCTGGCTGTGTTGGCGCCTTGGAAAAATTTTGGACTTGGGATGTGGCGGCCGGATAAACACCCCCCCCCCCCCGAATATTCATGCATACGCGCCTGCGCAACGTAGTTCAAAATTCCATTGTTCTGTTTGTCCACTTCCGGCCATGGCTATGCATGCTATCTAGTCGGCTTTGAAGTCACAGGGTTAGGATTTCAAATCGACATTAAAACTATATCCTGGTGGTTGGGCTATGTTCCCAGTCTGGAAGATGAACTACATAATTTTCCGTGCCAAGAATGAAGCCCATAAAACTTTGTATAGTACATTAAATAGTATTGGCTATTCAGTGATTTAAAAAAAAGTGGAAATCTATGAGTACCCAATTTTACCATATATGTTTCCCCCACAGACTATTGTGTTACAATAAAGAGCTCCCCTGCTGCATATTTCACGTGTAATGTTTGTCCGTGCATATTTTGCCAGCTGTGGCAGCATAACTTTCAAAATTTGGTATTCAAAAACTTTTATTCGAGTACCTTCATGTAGGTGACGTTAATCAAAGATAAAAAAATATCAATACTACAATGGAAATTGTATCTCTATAAATTTCCGGATTTCTCGCATTACGCTTTTACTTCGCAGCAGTCGCAATCTTCTCCCTTCCATAGTTTCATATTCGATGAAAAACTTTTTAGAGCTCGTCATCGCTTTCTTTTACGTCTTTTTCTTCACCTCCAGCGTCGTTATCATTCCCTTGTCCCCCTACCCTCTGAATAACTCTCATTTGCAGAGTTTGTGGTTGTATTGCAGCTTGTGGCCTAGCTTGTGGTCGTGTTGCTGTTTTAGAACTCGACCTATTGCTGATCACTGCGAACAGTGTGTACAAAAACGGATTCACGGATGAGTTGAGCGGTACAATAAAAACCACGACCCATGCGTAAATCGTAGCTGGCAACTCAACCAGACCGGCCTGTGAGAGAATGCCCATCACAATAACGGGCATCCAACAGCAGAAATCAGTTCCGACAATAAACGCCATTTTGAAAGCAAGTTTGATTTCTTGACTTCTTCTCGCCCCAGTTGTTTTGTTTGCGGCTTTACCCGACCTCTTCACTTGTACGTAAATAGCAATGTACAGCACAAACATCAGAAGTAGTAGAACCAGATTGACGCCCAAAAAGAGAACTATCGAATAGATCCACGATGTGTGGGTATTCGTTTCATTCTGAATGTTCAATAATTTTGACCCATCCACTGAAACTCGTAGTTGGTTTCTTACTTCGGATTGGACATGGAGGGGCAAACCAACACATTGGTGTGAAAAGCCATATAATCCAGAAGTAAACATATTCAAGACGGTAGGTGCTAAACTCAGAATGAAAGCAACGATCCACGCGAGAGCTACACTAACATGGGCTGATTTCATATCAAATTTCCATCTACCGTAAGGTAATGCGACGCAAAGAAACCTGTCTAACGTGATAAGCGTTAAAAAGAGAACCGAACTCTCGCTCGACAGGACCGTTATAAACCCAGAAAAATTACAAAGATTAGATTTTATCCAGGACTGGGCGTACCAAAAGTAATCTTGCCCATAATGAAGATCAGTGGAGGCCATAATTATCATGTAAATTCCCATTAGAAAATCGGCCATAGCTAAATGTGTGATAAAAAGCTGCTGTACTTCTGCCGTTGTTTTGTGAGGGTTGTGCACCTTTTTACGGTTGGCTACATTTGTGCGAATTCGAAGGACAATTGCGGTACTGTTGCCGATGAGGGCTAAAGCTGCAAATAACCAGACAGCAACCCGAAGAACAGTGTTCGGCATGAGGCGAGAACACGAGTCCAGAAATGTTGGTTTGGTGACGTTACAAGTGATATTCTCAAAAAGACAACAAAGACGTTTTTCGTCTGTTAACCTGCCGAAAGAAAGGAATATGCTTAATTTCATAACACATTACACATAACATAGGTAAAATTGTAAACAATAATTTATGGTGTCATCAAAAAGGCCAGCCAATTTGTGGATATTTAGATTGATATCTTTTTAATGTAAATTGTTGATAAACATAAAAAATAACCTAACTAACTAAACTCGACCCCCACGCATTGCATAATTTTACATTTCTAGCTTATTTTTTTTCGTTTTCTCAAACTAACTGCACATCACATGAAAATATATACAATTGGTAGGCTATACACTCACATATACTCTATGTAAATTTTATAATTATTATTATTATCATTATTATTATTATTATTATCATTATTATTATTATCATTATTATTATTATTATTATTATTATTATTATTATTATTATTATTATTATTATTATTATTATTATTATTATTATTATTATTATTATTATTTGGTATATAACATGCACTGATCAGCAGCACATTTGGAAATCATTAAAGGATTTAGAAAACGTACGTTTACAGATCTACTGATATTTGATATTTATTAAACAATATATTACGTGGAGCCCTGGGGAAAAAACATGTTCATTCGAGGGATAGTCATGTAGTTTTATGTGAAAAAGAGGAATACTTTAGAATTGCTGTAATATTTAGAGACCAAAAGAGGCGACAAGATTGTTCGAGGAATAACAGTTGTACTGATAATCATTGAAAACAACTCCAAGACAAATCGAAATTGTAGTCATTTAACAAGAGTTACCTTAACCATTGGACCATGATATAACGTAATTATGTCATTGCAATGGAATCCAGAAACGTGCACTCTTTATACACGCCAAATTGATGAGGAGGTTCTTACCATATCATGGTTGAGTGAGCACACAGCAAAAAAGACAATTTTGTTGTTATTTTGGCATAATAATGACTCCGGTGTGTTGGCTCAGTTGGTAGCCTTTTGACAAGGCATTGTGGGTGTGGGTTGTCCCTCACGCCATTATGCCTCTGAGCAGTAGATGTATCCCATGCGCCTAAAAAGAGACTAATTATAATGCCTACACTCCTGTCGCACCGAAGGATTGGCTGAGGCTTCGCCTCTCGCCTGCTTTGTCACTGGGGTTAGCGCGGTTAGTCTCGTTCCAGACGCTAGTGGGGTATTGCGCTGACGGCCGGGGAAATCATTAAGCCCCGGGGCCTTGATCAAAGGCTACTCAGTTGGTAGAGCGTCCGCCTCACAACCGGGAGGTCGGGAG
>JZLH01S0065519.1:33541-45063 GCA_001188425.1 Eucidaris tribuloides | reverse complement strand
TCATTTCTGTCACTGTGTCAAAACATTATCCCAAAGTCCGTATGAGATCGTCCGTGCTGCGTATACCCACATAAAACCATGTCTCGCGCGGGCGTTTAACTGTGCAGTCAACTGCACGCTCCGTGGTACATGTAGAATCACCGAATCTCTGTGTGCCGGGTCGCGAAGCGAATCGCTCATGAATAATTCATGAATCTTCAGTTGCCATCCTACGTTTTAAAAATTCGCTGCCGGGTCATACCAAAAAACTTTTTAACAAGTTTAACATTTTGTCACGAACGTCCACGCACCTTTTAGCTCCAAACTGTTATCAGTTTATCTTTGCATTATAGTTTATACTTGGCCTCGTCTCATTAAAATCTTATCACTGGTTTTTATATCACGATGCAAACGTGAACCGTTTACAGACAAAAACACGCATGGAAAAAAATATAGTGCCTCCGGCAACTTAGCTGCAAAGGCATCAAACGATTACTACTAAGAATATGTATCTGAACAATAGACCAGTTTCATAATATATTCAGATTTATGGGTTATGGATTTATGGGTTTTCTCTTCCGAAGCCTAGTGATGAGCTATTTCTTTCAGCTGCTTCGGTAAATGCGGTTTCAATACTGAAAATGCAACTTTCATACATTACTTGTTGCTATGTCGGACAAGCCTCGGACAAGCTTTCAGGTTGCCAATAACAACTTTTGTTTAAAAGGCATGCATAATTTTGAATATATTATGAAAACAGCCTATTTTATTTGAATGCGGCCTTATAGCAACTCACAGGCGTTCCAGTCTGGTTAGATTACGGAGAGGTTCAATGTTTGATATTCCGGTGTTGTTGAGAATCCTGTAGTGTATAAACATAAAAGAAAGTAAATAAACAGATGATCACTACATAAACCATCTCTGAATTTCAGACACTAATTAAATAGTAATTGTGTTAAGTTTGTCATTGTTATTTAAATGCAATAATGATCGTCAGTAAAGGCCTCGTCACACTATGACGAATTGGCATTGCGTATCCATTGCGAATGAACATTTTGACATTCGTCGGCACACGCTATCAGTTCGTTTGGGGATCGTTTTGACGTCGTTGCTATCCGTTTTAATACGTAACAGTACGTTGTTGTTCGTTCTGTACGCTGAAAATTTTAAGCATGCTTAAAATTTATCGACGTATGCCAAACGTACGAACCATGCGCAGCGCGTACGCTCTGAAGTTGCAATGCGAGCGTTTTATTTGTTAACAGGACGGAAGCGGTAAGTCAACAGTACATTTCCATTGATCTACCATAAGTGAGGCCCTTTCTCCGCGAACGTTTTGCGTGTTGGTAGCGAATTGAAAACTAATTTACTTCTCATGTCTATCCACGATGTTGGCTTATCATGCTTATGCTAGATTGTGCTTCATGTATCTATGTGTGTTTGTGTGTGTGTGTGTGTGTGTGTGTGTGTGTGTGTGTGTGTGTGTGTGTGTGTGTGTGTGTGTGTGTGTGTGTGTGTGTGTGTGTGTGTGTGTGTGTGTGTGTGTGTGTGTGTGTGTGTGTGTGTGTGTGTGCGTCTGTGTGTTTGCGCAACAAAATTGCACACCTTACCCCATGGGATTTGATGCTTGAAATGTGTGTAGGGCCTACATGTACTATGAAAATGTCTCTGGTAATAAATGAAAATTGTTGTTATCGAATTCGGTATATATTCATTCATACAGTAGGGGAAACTCTTTTGTTCAAAATACCAGATTTTATCAGATTTTATTCTCCAGAAGAAAAAAGTTTCATGCAACACCTCCTGATCAAAATATTTTGTCCATTCCTCAAAACAGTTTTACAACACTGTTTAAGAATACAAACAGGTGAAAATTCGACCGGGGTTGGGAACCTCCCCTGACAAATAGGTAAGGCTCTGCGTCTATTCACGTTACCTGACAATTGGGTAAGCGTTAAGCGTGCGGTCTATGGAGAGATCGCACACGTTACCTGACCTCTGAGTAAGGTTTTCAGGCATTCAACCGTGACCTGACAATAGGGTAAGCGTGACCATTGGGTAAAGCCTGACATATGGGTAAGCTCGTTGCGATCGCGATTGAACCAATCGGAGCTTGCCCGATACTATCCTTAACCTGATAAAGCGCATAGCCTCCTTCCAGCCTAAATACAAATAAGGGAAGCGGTGCTCGAACACAATGTTACCTGACATATAGGTAAGGATTATATCCACACTTGTTACCGTGACATATAGGTTAAGCAATTATATCCCACACATTGTTACTGACATCCCGGGGGGAGGGCAGTCAAATGTATTGCTGTACACATGCGTGACCAAAAAAACGCGTTTAAAGGGGTGTTTTTTCAGTTTTAGCCGCGGGCCGCGCGTGCACTCGTTAAGGGTATCAAAAACACAGATTTTCCAAAAAAAAGGGTGGTTTTGAAACACTGGTCAAACACGGGGTCAAACGTATTTAGGGTATCTTTTTTTTTCAAGCTTTTTTTAAAGACTGGCCAAACGTGTTTAGGGTATGTTTTCCCCCCAAGCTTTTGTCTATTTAAGCTTATTGTTAGCAAGTAGACAAAACTTGTTTAGGGGTTATATTCCGGCGACAACTTGTTTAGGGGCCAAAATGTGTAAACTAAGCCCGCGAAAAACTTGTTTAGGGGGTTATTTTGCACACAGACAAAAACTCGTTTAGGAGGTGTCTGGAAATGATTTGGTCACGCATGTGTACAGCATTATATTTGACTGGCTCCCCCGGGCCTGACATATAGGTAAGGATTATATCCGCACAATGTTACCTGACATATAGGTAAGGATTATATCCACACAACGTTACCTGACATATAGGTAAGGTTTATATCCACGCAATGTTACCTGACATATAGGTAAGGTGTACATCCACACAATGCTACCTGACATATAGGTAAGGTATACATCCACACAATGTTACCTGACATATAGGTAAGGTTTATATCCATGCAATGTTACCTGACATATAGGTAAGGTATACATCCACGCAATGTTACCTGACATATGGGTAAGGTTTATATCCACGCAATGTTACCTGACATGTAGGCAACGTATACATCCACACAATGTTACCTGACATATACGTAAGGTATACATCCACACAATGTTACCTGACATATAGGTAAGGTTTATATCCACGCAATGTTACCTGACATATAGGTAAGGATTATATCCACACAATGTTACCTGACATATAGGTAAGGGTTATATCGTACATCCACATAATGTTACCTGACATATAGGTAAGGTATACATCCACACAATGTTACCTGACATATAGGTAAAGTTTATATCCACACACTGTTACCTGACACATAGGTAAGAACAAGTAAAATTAAAACATGCCTGTTTTAGCGTGATTTTTTAAGTGAATAAATTTTAAGAACGAGAGGCGAGCAGAACAATAAGGATCACGCACGGCTGACTTCACATAATATCTTGTTCCGGACACAACAATAAGCTCCGAGTCCTGTTCGCAAGGGTAATTTATTGCTTGCTGGCTGCCAATTCCAGAAAACTGTTAATGAATGCATTTTAGAACATTTCTGAAAGCAAGCATCATTTGAAATTGTCGTTTCTCACTGATGCAACGCTAATTTTTCACAAATGTGGTATCATATGAAAGAAGATAAAATCAGCTTTTCAATGGTGCCCTTCAATGTCGGAAATACTCAGAATACATTCAAGCATGAAAGTTTGAATTTCAAATTTGCTTGTGCAAACGATTTTATACCTGTGTCCCTTCTTATTGTCTTTGCTCAGCCATGCGTGAATGGGAATCTCTGTGATTGGTATCAAATGAAAGAGGAGAAAATATGCTTTCCAACCATGTACAACTTATTTTTCATACTTGTTTCTAAGACATTGAAATATCTTCATTAATCTCGGTTTCCTTTTTTCTGGGACACACTGTATAGGTAAGGTTTATATCCACACACTGTTACCTGACATATAGGTAAAGTTTATATCCACGCAATGTTATCTGACATATAGGTAAGGTTTATATCCATGCAATGTTACCTGACATATAGGTAAGGTATACATCCACACGATGTTACCTGACATATAGGTAGGGTTTATATCCACACAATGTTACCTGACATATAGGTAAGGATTATAGCCACGCAATGTTACCTGACATATAGGTAAGCCATACATCCAAACAATGTTACCTGACATATAGGTAACGATTATATCCACACAACGTTACCTGACATATAGGTAAGGTTTATATCCACGCAATGTTACCTGACATATAGGTAAGGTATACATCCACACAATGCTACCTGACATATAGGTAAGATATATATCCACACACTGTTACCTGACATATAGGTAAGGTATACATCCACACAATGTTACCTGACATATAGGTAAGGTTTATATTCACGCAATGTTACCTGACATATAGGTAGCGTTTATATCCACGCAATGTTACCTGACATATAGATAAGGTATACATCCACACAATGTTACCTGACATATAGGTAAGGTTCATATCCACACAATGTTACCTGACATATAGGCAAGGATTATAGCTATAAATTGATAAGTAGACACATAAAAAAGAAACTCAAACAAATTTATGAAAATACAAACAGATAAACAGATGAAAAGATAAGTAAATGACGATTCTTATACTCTCGTCACATGATATGATATCGAGCCTAAGAGGGAAAAGGTAGTTGATTAATACTGTTTGTAGCAAAACAATAGAAACAGGTAGGGTAGTTAATATATTAACAGAAAAAAAAAGAAATGGAGATAAATAAGTAAACCAATAAAAAAAAAGATAAACAAATGAATAAATGACTAGACAAATAGAAGAGTATATATATATATATATATATATATATATATAAGTAACGTAAAGATACAAACATAAATAATAGAAAATAAACAGATAAAGACAAATACATAGACAAATATATAGATTAATGAACAGATAAATAGATAAATATACAAACAGATAAACAGATAAACAAATGAATCAATAAATAGATAAATAGATGAATAAATACATTGATACGCATTTTAAAGATACAAAGATAAATATTTTAACATATAAACAGATCAAGACAGACTACACGAATAAAGAGATAAATAAATAAATGGATAAATACACGATGGAATAGCTACATAAATGAATTAATAAATGAACTAAGAAATTGACATCGAACTCTAACAGTGCATGCAGCACTCCTGGGTCACGGTCCCTTGCGATTATCTCATCAAAGATATAGTGATGTCGGTTTAATTTACATTTAATGTTCGTTAAATGAATAAATAAATAAATAAATAAATACATACATACATACATACATACATACATACATACATACATAATACATACATGAATGAATGAATGGAAAAGTAAATAAACGAATAGTTCAATAAATAAGTACATAGACTGAATAAATAATGAATAGATGAATAGATCAATATATAGATAAACAGATGAGTTTAATAAATTAACAGTCAAATAAAATAAATAAATGTATAGAGGGACAGAGGGAGAAAGAGAGAGAGACTAATAAAACATAGATAGTTAAGTGGATGAATAGATAATAAGTAAATAAATAAATAAATAGATAAATGGATAAATAGATTAATGGATGAATGAATGAATGAATGAATAAATAAATGAATATATAGATAAGCAGGTAAACGATACAAAGATAAATATAAACACAACAAAAAAAGTAACTATCCCCTTTTTCAAAATACCATAACTTTTTAAAGAAACAATTTTGAGCAATATAATTTGGCCAGGGTCTTAGTGCACTGATTTACTAATTTCTGTGAGAAAATGTGATTGATCCGTCCGGTTATGCATGAGTGAGCACGTACTAAAGGCAAAAATGTCGCTTTTCAAAAGTCACAAGGGTCATTTTTAGGGATTTGTGATGCAGGATTTCGACAAATTCTATTTCTTTTGAATGATTTAGTGCTGTTTATGTTAATCATCTATCGTTTGGCCCACTCAGTCCTCTTTTAGAACGTTTCGCACATTTTACGCTTCCGTGAGATCGATTTAAAGATTTCCATGCTTTCTCAATTTTGAAATTGTAAAATCCATTAAGTTTATTGAAACAATTGCAAATTGAAATTTTTCACCAAAATGTATCTTTACATGTTGTAATTTGGCATAAGAGATGACTCATGTGAATTTTGAAAAGTGGCATTTTCACCTTTAATGCAAGCTCACTCATGCATGATCTGACGGATCAATCACATTTTCACACAGAAGTTAGTCAATGAGTGTAGAAACAATCTTGCCAAATTATTTTGCACAAACTTGTTTTGTTAAAAAGTTATGATATGTTGAAAACGGGGGTACTTACTTTTTTTTGTTGTGTTTATACAAATATAAACAGATGAAGACAAATAAATACACAAATAAATAAATCAAATACATAGATTGATAAATAAGTAAATAAGTAAATAAATGAATCAATCAATAAAAATAGGTGAACAAAAATAGATCAAGAATAATTAATTGCATTACTCAGGTAAATAAATATGATAAAGACTTTATAAAAATTGATGTAAGAATGAATAAATGAATGAGCATACATATATAAATGGATACATACATACATACATGCATACATACACACAAAAATGAATGAATAAATAAATAGATAAATAAATAAATAAAAAAGATACGTAAATAAATAAATTTATCACTCGCACCATGCTCGCACAAAGCTGAGGAATTTGAATGAAACATAATCCCTGCAGACTGCAGATATATGGGGAGTTGCTCGCATGTGACGTCACAAATTTAAAACTTTGAAACCTCATAACTATGTTATTCTTTGGTGAATTTTCGCCAAACTTTCGTCAATATAATATTTCTCTCATTGTTCTGCTTTTATTAAAACCAACTTTATGTCAGGGTGAACCTTGCCTTTAAGAGTTCAGTGTCTGTACGTCAGGGTCATGAAGGGGAGGGGGAGAGATGGGTAGGGGCTGCATTATGTGGATATAAATCTTACCTATATGTCAGGTAACATTGTGTGGATGTATGCCTTACCTATATGTCAGGTAACATTGCGTGGATATAAACCTTACCTATATGTCAGGTAACATTGCGTAGCTATAACCCTTACATATATGTCAGGTAACATTGCGTGGATATAAACCTTACCTATATGTCAGGTAACATTGTGTGGATGTATTCCTTATCTATATGTCAGGTAACATTGCGTGGATGTAATACCTTACCTATATGTCAGGTAACATTGCGTGGCTATAACCCTTACCTATATGTCAGGTAACATTGTGTGGATATAAACCTTACCAATATGTCAGGTAACATTGCGTGGATGTATACCTTACCTATATGTCAGGTAACATTGCGTGGATATAATCCTTACCTATATGTCAGGTAACATTGTGTGGATATAAACCTTACCTATATGTCAGGTAACATTGTGTGGATGTATATCTTACCTATAGGTCAGGTAACATTGTGTGGATATAAACCTTACCTATAGGTCAGGTAACATTGCGTGGATATAAACCTTACCTATATGTCAGGTAACATGGTGTGGATATAAACCTTACCTATATGTCAGGTAACATGGTGTGGATATAAACCTTACCTTATGTCAGGTAACATTGTACGGTTATAATCCTTACCTATATGTCAGGTAACATTGCGTGGATATAAACCTTACCTATATGTCAGGTAATATTGTGTGGATATAAACCTTACCTATATGTCAGGTAACATTGTGTGGATATAAATCTTACGTATATGTCAGGTAACATTGTGTGGATATAAATCTTACCATTATGTCAGGTAACATTGCGTGGATATAATCCTTACCTATATGTCAGGTAACATTGTGTAGATGTATACCTTACCTATATGTCAGGTAACATTGTGCGGATATAATCCTTAACTATATGTCAGGTAACATTGCGTGGATATAAACCTTACCTATATGTCAGGTAACATTGTGCGGATATAATCCTTACCTATATGTCAGGTAACATTGCGTGGATATAAACCTTACCTACATGTCAGGTAACATTGCGTGGATATAACCCTTACCTATATGTCAGGTAACATTGCGTGGATATAAACTTTACCTATATGTTAGGTAACATTGTGTGGATATAAATCTTACCTATATGTCAGGTAACATTGTGTGGATATAAATCTCACCTATATGTCAGGTAACATTGTGTTGATGTATACCTTACCTATATGTCAGGTAACATTGCGTGGATACAATCCTTACCTATATGTTATGTCATATACAATGATCAACACACACACACACACACACACACACACACACACACACACACACACACCACCCACCCCACCCCCCCCACACACACGTACATAATCATACATGCACACACAATAAAAAATACTATATTCCCAGCTGACATAAATGTGAGCGATTCAGTCTGAAATAAGACTAGCGGCTTTACCCATATGTCACGATAGCAGGTATCGATCAGGTAACGTGAATAGACGCAGAGCCTTACCTATTTGTCAGGGGAACGTTTCCAACCTGGGTGGAAAATTCTACACTCAATTCCCAGATTTTCATAATTGATCATAAAGAAAAGAAGATATTTCAATTTAAAAATCCCTATTTAGTTACCATGAAATTTAATAAGTTCATTCTTTTGGGACAGTAAAATCACCAATGTACAACACGTTTACAAAAATATGAGCTTATCATTACCTTAACCGTTGGCCAGATTTCAGGTTATTACTATTTTTCTCATGCGAATATTAAATTGGGGTAAATGTTGCCTTTCATGTCAATTTGCCCTGGAATTATACCATATGAGTAATTTTGGTTCTCCTTTTTTTTACTCTACAAATACAAATCTTGGCTCTCTTGGATTTCGGCATACTGGGAGAAATAAGATACCCAAACTCAAAATGATGGGACAAAATGACGCTGAGTTTAAGAAGGTATATTTTCGTAAATGCACACAGACACCATGTGATCAGACTTGAATTCGCAGACTGTACGCGTGGCGTGGCGTACGCAAAGCTCGTTAGTCGTTCGATTAGAGATCGACTGTCTGTAACGTTAATGATAAGTTATGAAATGGTGATGGAGAAACGTTTTTAATTCGTTTTTTGTTCGCTGTGTCAGTAACGTCCGATTCGGTTGAACTTCACCAACACGGCGAATTCATTGCGCCTGCGAATGATGTGCGTATTTGGATTTTTTTTCAATTCGTTCGCGGTACGCAATGCCAATTCGTCATAGTGTGACGGGCCTTAATTCATGTGTGTGTGTGCGTATGAGAGAGAGTGTATGTGTGTGTGTCCTCTGAATGTGTGTGCGTGCGTATGAGAGTGAGTGTATGTGTCAGTCAGTGTGAATACTGTGTGCAGTGCTTATGTCTGCGTGTATGTGTGTGTGCGTGTGTGTGTGGGGGGGGGGGTGGGGTGGGCGGGGCTAACAATATGTACATTATGGGTGTACTAATTAACAATATTACACGATGGTGGCCTTGATTCCGTCAGCGTTGTGAGAGTAAAAAGACGTTGTGGGAGTAGTTTTAACAATCACGTACTGGCGTGAGTATACAGGGTGGCCAGAGAGAATGCTACGGGTATGATCGCTAATTTTCTTCCAACAATATTGGCAAAATGTCATAATTTTTTTATTTCATTGGTTAGAACATTCTTTTCCAATAAAATGATACCAAATCATTGATTTTGAGCAAGGCGTTTTTGATTCTAGGGCCATTTTTCAGAGGTAATGCAATTTCCAAATTTGCCAATTTGTCAACAGCGGCGTGTCGTCATCGGAATGTCGAGATATTCAGGGTCTCAGCTTGCCATACGGACAAACAGCTGACAAACCGCAATGACAAAAGAGCTGGAATGCCCTCGCTTTCATAAAGAAGACGATGCGAGCTATGTTTCCATTGTCATCGTTGTTTGTCCGGTATGGCAAGCTGAGATGCCAGAGATAATCTCGGCCTTCCGATGACCGCCGCCTGTTGAAAAATTGGCAAATTTGGGAATTGGATTGCCTCCGGAAAATGGCCTAGAATCAAAAACGGCCTTGCTCAAAATCAATGATCTTGGTATCATTTTATGAAAAAAGAAATGTTACTAACAATGAAATAAAAATTAATGACATTTTGCCGATAATGGTGAAGAAATTAGCGATCATACTCGTAGCATTCTTTCTGGGCCACCCTGTATATAACAGTAATGCCTGATTAAGTTGTACTTTGACATCGTCCGTGATATCGTAAAAGAACGCCGATGTCTTCGGATTACGTGTTCGGTAGTGTTCCAGTGTAATGTGCCTTCAGTATTGACAGCGCAGCTACTGTTGCGTTGGAGTATCGATGTCGTAAATAATTCGCCTTTCCTAATTGCTTTTGATTTAAGAAGGCATTCAGTCACCTTTGGTGGTATGGATCTGATATGACAATTTGTAATTTAACAAAGAAAATCCCTCGCCAGGATGTAAAACGGAGACCCGCCCCCCCCCCCGCCCCGGGGGGGGGGGGAGGCACTCGACTTACAAAGTGATACCTATGTGCCACACCGAAATCGAAAATCGGGGACTCTGGAACGGGCTTCAGCGAAAAATAGGGGTCTCTGGAACTGGAGATGAGGCTTCGGAAAACCTAAAAATGCTATGCTCTGGAACTGCACCAACGGCGTGCCGTGCTGATCATGAAAGGGTAATAAAATGCTCTGGCTCGGCCTTGAAGCGGCGCGGCCGAGCGAAAACTCAGAAGCTAAATGGCAAATTTAGGGGTCTCTGGAACAAAAAATATCAATTTTTTTCTGTGACTTCTGAAACTGAGAAGCTCTGGAACGGAAAATTGGGCTGAAAATGGGGGTTTCAACCGCGGCACATACGTATCACACAATTATACTAAGTGCCCCCCCCCCCCGGATTCCATCCATTGCTTTATCACGGGGTTTTCCAAACTCCCCCGATCATGGGGCACCATGGTGTATCTAGTTGTTGCTTGTCCGTGACACCGGTTTCCGGCTGACGTCATTTTTGTGTGTGTGCTTTTATTGTCATCTCGTAATTTGCCGTAGTTCAAGTTCCCTTTGCCAGTGCACTATTACAGAAGGAGCCAGCAAATATAGGCATAGGTTAAGAAAACAATTGAGTTCTTGCCAACCAATCAGATCGTATGTGCACAGGTCTGGAGCTGACTATGCATGACCGATGCATGCCACCCGACGTGCGTAAGGCCTCGTCACACTATGAAGAATTGGCATTGCGTACCGCGAACGAATTGAAAAAATCCAAATACGCACAGCATTCCAAGCGAATGAATTCCGTGTTGGTGAATTCAACCGAATCGGACGTACTGACAGCAAATCAAAACGAATTAAAAACGTCTCCATCACCAATTCATAACTTATCATTAACTTACAGCCAGTGATCTCTAATCGAACGACTAACGAGCTTTGCGTACGCCACGCGTACAGTCTGCGAATTCAAGTCGATCACATGGTGTCTGTGTGCATTTAC
>JZLH01S0065519.1:6896-32470 GCA_001188425.1 Eucidaris tribuloides | reverse complement strand
TTTTTTAATTGAAATATCTTATCTTTATGATCAATTATGAAAATCTGGGAATTGAGTAATGTAGAATTTTCACCTATTTGTATTCTTAAACAGTGTTGTAAAACTGTTATGAGGAATGGACAAAATATTTTCATCAGGAGATGTTGCATGAAACTTTTTTATTCCGGAGAATAAAATCTGATAAAATCTGGTATTTTGAACAGAAGATTTTTCCCCTACGGTGTGAATGAATATATACCAAATTCGATAACAACAATTTTCATCTATTACCAGAAATATTTTCATAGTACATGTAGGCCCTATATACACATTTTTAAGCACAAATCCCATGGGGAATTAGGTGTGCAATTTTGTTGCGCAAACACACAGGCACGCACACACACACACACACACACACACACACACTCACAGACACAGACACACACAGACACACACACACACACACACACACACACACACCACACACACACACACACACACACACACACACACCCCACACACACACACACACTTTGACCGTGGTGAAGACTGATTAAAACCAAGAATAGTGATTACTTTGACAAAACAAGAATTGAAATCTTCATTTTTATCCGTTAGAGATGATTTGATTTCACACGCATTTTCCATAGACCCCAACATGGGGTAACTAGTGCTTAGTCTCCAACGGGGTTAAAGCCCTGACAATTCATTCGAAAGTAACATACTAGTATATCATGATTAAAAAGGGAAATCCGTTACCATTATTTTAAGGTATTGTGGTTACTCGTTTGTGTCTTGATTTACCGGCTTAAAATTACAGAAGGATACGTATTGTCCTGATGCAAGTAACAAGTCGGAAAGTATAAATCAGTCTATGATTTATTCACACCCCTATTTGATATTGCACGTGGTAGTCTTTCTTTGATACTTTGTGAAGGGGTGACTACCACAATCGTCCCAGCAGCTTCGCACCTATACTAAAAGCACTTATGAGCGTCGATCTGGGGGTCGGGGACGTGTCCCAGCCCCCTTGATCTCATTTCTGTGGTATCTTCCTACCCCCTAGATATTTAAAGTATAACATTATTTTAGTTTCTATTTTTAAAGCATTATGGATAGATTTTGTATATGCTAACCTACCCAAAAAGGTTCATGTGATAAAAAGTAATTGAGTCAACTTTATTGGGGGTGGGGTGAGAGTCAAATTCTCACTTTCCACTATTCATGTTGGGTCGTGTGTGTTTTTCCCGAGCGAGAGTACACTTACTTGGCTTTCCGTGTTTTCGTTCCCCTCCCCAATCGCCTCAACTAAAACCAATGATTCCTGTAAGCAGATTGTGTTTGCACTAAGAAATTTAGGAATGAATGGGTCAAATAAAAGGTGTAAATTATATCTAATCGTAGGCCTAAATGATGAAAAAAATGTTGACATCTTTGACACTCACAGCCATGCCAATCTCGTTAGGTTCCTGAGAGGTTCAACGTTCAATATCCTGTTGTTGCTAAGGCCTCTGTATTGTACGCAAATCAAAGAAAGAAGCAGGCAGATGTCAAGTATTCGGTATAACATATGTGAATCTGTATATTGCCCTCTGTATAGATGGCAATTCTGCGTACACCAAATCGACATTTTTCAATTTTGAACATAACTAATCATTTTATGGATGAGCAGTGCAACTGACCTAGCACCTTGTAGAAGGTTTGCAGAATTATCTTGAACAGTAAATTTCTTTTTGTTTTTCACGAAAATGAAAATCCATGTGCAAAGTCAATGGAGAGCTGTTCTGCTTTGACAAGAAACTTGCCTAAATCCGCTCAAACTTTTATCATTGAATTTCGAAAATGTATAATTTTCATCAGAATATGATTAATTTCAAGTAAATTGCTGTGTTTTCTTGCTTCATAATACAAAATAGTCTTACACTATAGCATGAACCCAGCGGAAAAAGTGGATGCATGTTGTCTGCACATATGGTTACCCATTGCATATTGAAACATTACCCAAAACATGAGACTCATGCTAAACATACACATGACAAATTTCATGAACATAATCGGAGTGCATTTGTCGACAATTTTAGCTGTTGAAGAATCTTTCGGATGCATACAAATGACTACGAGACATGTCCCACACCATCCCTAATTTGATAATAGAAACATTACAAAAGAAAATCATACCCTAAAAATAATCCGGACTGCAGTTACATATACTGTATTGTTAGGTAATGAAACACATGTAGCTGCGCAGTTAACAATTATTGTTATACCATCTGTTTCGGTCAATGAGCACTGTCCGCCCTCCCCCATACGAAAAGAAATCAAACAAAGAATAAATTCCCCAACTGTATCTTACCTTTGACATCATCGATTATTTCTGAAATTGACACTGATTACTTAAACTAATTTATAGACATGATCAAGACGTGGATCAATTCATAACTTGAAAGAATATGGGCGTAGGTTTGTTATGAGATGTGAACATTTTATTGTTCGAGTAAAGGTTTCAATAGTTGTTGATGGGGGTGCAGAAAAAAGCGAACGACATCTTAGCTAGTCACAGCACTCCAATGCCGGTGAAGTTGTGAGAGGTTAAAAATGTGATATCTTTTTGTGTTAAGTATTTGTTGATGATATTCTTTGTCGTTGCGTTGTAATTTAACGTCAGTGGTTATTTTCAAAACTGGTATAAACTCCTTCCTGGAACTCGATTACCATTAGAAGAAGACCTTGCAAATTTATTGGTTAGGTATCAAAGTGTAGGGATGATGATAAAAGCGAATAACATCTTAGTAGTCACTTACAACAATATCGATATAGGTATCTGCGAGCTGAGGTTTTGTGTTTGATATTCTGGTGATAACATAGTTTTAGACGCCAGTAAGGTAAATGCAATATAACAACTGCGAATATCTTAAAATTGATGTCAAGTGAGAACACGTATGAAATATAATACCCATTGCTTTCTGGAACTCATTACTGAGGAGTTGGAAATCTAGGGAATAATTAGTGCAGTATAAAGGGTTAATTGGAGTAGTGTTACAGAAAGAAGCAAATAACATATTAGTCACTTACAGCCTTTGCAATGAAGTCAGATTTTTGAGAGGATCAATGTCTGATATATTGTTGTCATAGATCCACCTGTAAAATATCATATTGAGGAGAGGCAATACAGACGATAAATCAGCAGGATTGATATTAACATAATTGGATTTATATTACACATTGTTTCAATTTAATCAAAATGGTTTCAATACGAATTGACGATATTGACAGTGCACTATTCTCGCTATTTGATCAAATGATATTTGGCATTACATCAAGTCGCTATTGCCTAACCAGTAAGGACTCTTTCCAGTACACAAGTCATGTGTCCATGCTCTGATTGCACGGTGGTTCGACTGGTGTGACAACTTATTCTAGCCTCCACAGACATTATACCCTTTTGGTGTTAGTTGACAATATGAATTACACATTTTCTTTCATGGAAGATATATTACATAAAATAAGTGATTACAAACACGCAGATCAACACATTTCATCATCCATTAAGAAAAAGAATATTGTTATGAAATTTAAGACACTTTGAATCCTTCCCCAACTCTTTAACATTACAGTTATTGTGTTGTTTAGGTAATCAAAGGCCAGACTTGCAACGTGTATTGCCCAGAAAGAAAAATCATTGGGGGCCGCATAATTGCTTTAATATACCATCTGTTTCGGTCAATGAGCAAGCCCCCCCCCCCCCGCTCCCCTCCCCTCCGCTACGAAAAGAAATCAAAGAATAAATTCCCCAACATGTATTCTGCCTTTGACATCATTGACTATTTCTGAAATCTGCATAATAGCGTTAATATTCATCCAGAAGTAACATACTACTATACAGGGGCGTCAATCCATTTTTCAGATAGAGGGGGGAGGTGGCAAAACTTAAAAAAGTCAAACATTTTCTGCGCGCTTCGCGCACCAAATTGTAATATAAAATTTTGCGCGCAAAGCGCGAAGAAAACTTTAAATTGCGTAGGTTTAATAGCATTTTGGTGCTAAATTTAATGGTTTTAAAGTGCTTTCAGATGCTTTTCAAACATATCCTTGTAGTCCATATTATGAATTGTTAAAGTTGTCAGCATGCAAATCGATATTCACACCAATATTGATAGTGCATGTGGTATTCTTTCTTTGATACTTTGGGAAGGGGCAACCACTACAATCGTCCGAATAGCTACGCACTTAAAAGCAATTATAGGCAGCGATCGGGGGGATGTGCCCGTCACTCCCCCTTACTTTTTGGGGCTGGGGTACAGTGACACCCTCTCGATTTTTAAAGCATACCCCTTTTTCTATTTTGTAAACATGTTGCATATATTTTGTATTTGCAAACCAAAATAGATTATTAACCTTTTTATTAAACTTTATTAATGGGGAAGGGATTCAAATTTAAAAGTTCTTCTTTTTAACAATATCTTAACATTATCCTGGGATGCCTTTTCCCACTCAAGCGTAAACATACTGTATTTCGCCTTCGCTGTTTTTGTTCCACCCCCACCCCACCCACTCAATATCCGTCTGTCACATGAAATCGCAGCTACTGAAACCAATCATTCCTGGGAGCAGATTGCGTTTGCACTAAGAAATTTAGGAATCAATGTGTTAAGTAAAGGTGTAAATTATATCTTATTGTAGGTCTAAATGATGAGAAATGTTTAGATCTTTGACACTCACAGCCGTTCCAAACTCGTTAGGTTCCTGAGAGGTTCAACGTTCAATATCCTGTTGTTCAAAAGGCCTCTGTATTGTATACAAAGCAAAGAAAGAAGCGGACAAATGACAAGAATTCTGTATAAAATATGTGAATCTGTATATCACCCTCTGTATGGATGGCAACTCTGCGTACACCAAATCAATTCTTTTTCACTTTGAACATAAATTATAATTTTCTGGATGTGCACAGAAGCAACTGACTTAGCACCTTCTAGAAGGTTTGCAGAATTGTCTTGAAAAGTGAATTTCTTTTCGTATTTCACGAATTGTACAAAGTCAATAGAGAGTTATTTTGCTTTGACAAGAAACTTGACTAAATCTGCTCAAACTTTTATCGTTGTATTTCGGAAATATGTAATTTTCATCAGAATGTTACATTGATGTAAATTGATTTGTTTTCTTGCTTCATAATACGAAAAACAGTATTATACTAAAGCGTGTATCAAACAAAAGTAGACACTTAGAAAAAATTATTTAAATTTTTTTTCTTGATTTTGAAATTATTTTTTGATATGAATTTTTTACCTTGGACCTAAGCTATCTGATGACACTGTTGGTGCTGAAAGTATTTCACGCGAGTGAGCACAAACCCGCTTTTGTGCATCGGCCAAAAATGGCATTTGCGCACAGAATTGTGTTCTTATAATCATGTTAATTGCCTGACAGAACCGGTGCTGGCAGAAGCTCTCAACTGATGTGCAAGGTTGAATCCTTAGCATGCTCAGAGAAGAGCTAATATCAATTTTGTGACAAAAAAGACAAAAATGAAATACTGATTCAGATATTCATTCACTATAACATTTGCATGCCTGACAAAAATGAAGCACTGATTCAGATATTCATTCACTATAAAATTTGCATGCCTGGAATCTGTGTACCGCTCCAAACTACGATTTTTTTTTTTCTAAATTAACAATCGCATTTGAACACTCAATCTTCTTTTCCCTTCGTTGGAAGTATTTGGATCTAACATAATTTTTTTTCTACCAGCCTATCCTCCTTCCACGAATGTTATTTGCAAAAGTTATAAAATTTGTAATGTGTGAATTCAAATTCGTATCAGCATTTTTTTGTGAAAGTAAATATATGTTATTGGTTAACGATATTCTTGAATTTTTTACAATACACCAAAGTTATGATGTATTTTAATACCTATGGTCACGTATCAAGTACTACCCATTCTTATTGTGATAACTATTATCTGCATTTCAAATACCATACTGATTCATTGGATTTTCTAATATCGTTATTGATATATGCCATGAATCTGTTTGAAATATTTCAATCCATAAAGCATCTTATTTATCCATCCCCCATTCCAATCTTTATAATCCGAGTGTTTCCGAAAATCATGATATCTCAGATTGAATTTTATTTTGAAATAATTACGCAATGTTTACGTTGATCAAGTTGTGTTATCAGTCTACTTATCTGGAACTTTAACGCATGAAACATAAGTTTTAGATATTGACGATAGTTTTGTTTAAATTCCCAATAAACCACATAGGAAAAAATCGATGAGACTCGCATAGTTATTTTAATGTCCATGTCAGCCTTTTCTTCAATCCATCTGTTTGTTTTTATGTTTTCTGTCTGTTGTGTTTGTTTGTCATGTCTTGTCTTGTGTTTTTGTGTTTTCACTTTTATCTCCCTTCCCTCGCCTATGTTCTTTTTCCTTGAGCAGGTTCTTCTTAATAATCGTGTTAACCATCACAATATGGCTTTGTTAGATCTACCCTTTGGCATGCTTGAAGACAGTGAATTCTAGAACTGCGTTCAATCAAGTCATATTGACGCTCCATTATACATTAATACAAATTACGATGAACTAATTATTAATGAAATTATCGCCAATACGGAAGAACTTGATTATAAATTCGACCCCAATGATACCTCTTCCCAGTCTATAACTTCTAAATATTTTACCAGAAATCAATTCAAGTTATATTCATCCGATAACATGCAAGGGTCCCTTTCCCTTCTCCATCTACACATACGAAGTTTAAATAAAAATTCTGATTCACTTAATATATGCCTAGGTAATATCAAATCATCTCCCTTTTCTATTATAGGATTAACAGAAACTTGGCTCTCAGACGATCCAGCTCTTCTTTCCCTTCCCGGTTATAACCTTGAGGTTAACAGCAGATTAAACAAGCCTGGTGGGGGTGTTGCGTGTTACATCTCAGACAAGTACGATTATTCCATTATTCCAGATTTAAATATTATTAATGAAACAATTGAATCGCTCTTTTTCGAAATAAAATTGAATGGGAATTTAAAAAAAAATCGTAATTGGCATTATATACAGACCTCCTAATTCCAACCCCAATGCTTTCGTACTTCGAACGCAAAATATTTTGCACAACCATCGTATTCATAACAAAGATTGTCTCATTATGGGAGACTTTAACATTAATTTATTGAACATTAATAGTAATGCCCTCCCTCATGAATTCCTCGAAAACTCTCCGACTGAATCATTCATGCCTGTCATTTCAAGACCGACACGTATATCTAATACCCCAGCGACACTCATCGACAACATTTTTTCTAACATTCACCCTTTACCTAAAACTGGAATAATTATATCCGATATATCGGATCATTTTCCGATTTTTGCTCACTTTCCACACATAACTAACATTCCAACTGATAATTCAAATTCTTCCAAAACCTGTCACTATACCAAAGAAAATCTCAATATACATAGGGAAGCTTTGGATAATGAAAACTGGATAAACGTATTTAACTCTTTTGATGTAAACCAGTCTTTCGAAAATTGTACTAGTACCCTTACAAAGCACATCGACAATGCCATCCCCTTGAGTTCACCTAAACGATCCAAGTACAAAAATACTCCCAAACTTCCCTGGATTTCCAAATCTCTTCTAAGATCTATCAACAGAAAAAAAAAATTTCTTTTATAAATACAAAGCAAATCCGAATGAAAAAAAAACATAGAAAATACACACGTTACAAAAATATACTTACTACCCTAATACGTCACGAAAAGAAAAATTATTATTCTAACCAAATAAATCTTTATAAAACCAACATACAAAAAACATGGAAAGTTATTCTCGAGGTTCTTGACAAAACAAATAAAAGAAATAACATTAAGAGAATAATCTATGAAAACAAAACTGTCGAAAATTCTAAAAATATTTCTGAAATCTTCAACAAATACTTTTCTAACATTGGAATAGAACTTGCTCAAAGCATACCATTATCAAATACTACTATTAATGAATTTCTTAAAAATCCTAACCCTAACTCATTGTATTTTTTCCCAACCAATACCCATGAGTTAATTTATATTGTAAATAATATGCCGAATAAAAGAAGTTCTGGGCACGATGAAATCGATGATATCATACTAAAAAATATTATTACTCAAATAGCTAATCCCCTTCAACATATATTTAACATATCATTGTCCTCTGGTGCTGTCCCTAATCATATCAAAATAGCTAAAGTAGTTCCGATCTTTAAAAAAGGTAACAGTCAGCTAGTTAGTAACTATAGACCTATATCCTTATTAACTTCTTTATCTAAAGTTCTCGAAAACATTGTTTACATAAGAACTGTCAAATTTTTGAATAATAACATTTTTTTCCAAACTTTCAGTTTGGCTTTCGTGAAAAACACAGTACCATACATGCTATACTTTCGTTTGTCCATAAAGTGGCTACAGCTATCGATAAAAATTCCCATACGGTCAGTATATTCCTGGACTTCTCCAAGGCCTTAAACCATGATATTCTCACTCACAAACTATTTAACTATGGAGTCAGGGGTAAGGCCTTGGGGTGGTTCAGGAATTACCTTTTAGATCGGAAGCAGTTTGTATTTTTAAACGGCAACAAATCGTCTTTTCAAAATCTGCGATGTGGGGTACCGCATGGAAGCCTTTTTGGGCCATTGTTATTTCTCATTTACATTAATGGCATTCAAAATTCCTCTGAAGTCTTGTCTTACATTCTTTTTGCTGACGATTCGAATATTTTCTTTTCACATCCTGACCCCATTCATTTATTAACTGCAGTCAATAACGAATTGAAACGAATTTCTCTTTGGATCAATGCAAACAAATTATCAATCAACTTACAAAAAAACTAAGTTTATGTTATTTAGCAACACCATTAACAATCTCCCTGGTAATCTTATTTTCAATAACGTAAATCTTGAAAAAGTTAACTTAATACAATTTCTTGGACTTTTGATTGATGATAAATTAAGTTGGAAACTACATATAGACAAAATTAACAAAATAATATCTAGGAACATTGGAGTAATAAACAAACTGAAATATTATTTTGTCCATCAACTCGTTTTATGCTCCATGCTTCTCTGATTCTACCTTACCTTAATTATGGGATTCTAGCTTGGGGAAATGCTTCCCAAAATTTAATAGACCGGCTATATATCACACAGAAAAAAAGTTCTTCGTATTATCTGCAATACCGGTTTTTATTCTCATACTAATCCACTTTTTCGCGAAAATAAAATTCTTAAGGTTCAAGATCTTTACTCTTATCATCTAGGTCAGTTTATGTACAAATTTAGCAAAGATAACTTACCGAACATTTTTTCCAGCATGTTTATCAAAAATAGCTCCGTTCACAAATACCCCACCAGGCAATCAGAGTCCCTGCACTTGCCGTTAACAAGAACTTTATTTGCTAATAAATTGTTTACCTTCACCGGACCTAAGCTGTGGAATTCACTGGACGATAGCATAAAAACACTCAGTCTCTCTACTTTTAAACATAAATTGAAGAAGTTCCTATTGGACAAATACTCAAACACCGAATAATCTAATTATAGAAAGTGTTTTTTTTTAAAGATAAAAAAATCACTTGACATGTTTTGTTTCTCTTCTTTTCACATTATACTGATGCTCTTGAACTTGAGAATAACCTGCTCACCTTCTTCACCTTCTTCACCTTCTTCCTCTTTTTCTTTTACCACCATTTGTAATGTATCGTGTTGTTCCTTTTGTGTTTTCGTCCAGTCTGTCTTAATGTGATATTCCAGGCCACGTTTACCATAATTATGCGCACTCAATGGGACCTATGTAATACAAGTTTACTTTTAATATAGGTTCCACCACTTTTGTTATGTTAACGATAATTGCAAATTTATTGTGTGGGTAAGTATTAAAGTGTTGAAGATTACGATAATAAAAGCAAATAACATCTTAGTAGTTATTTACAACTGTATCAGTTTAGGTATCTGCGAGGTTTAGTGTTTGATATTCTGGGGTTTAGATGTCTGTTAATAGTCTGTATATGCAATTTAACAGCAGCAAATATCCTAAAATTGACATGAAATGAGAACACGTATGAATTAATTAAGATTCCCATTGCTTCCTAGAACTCTACCATCTTTAACTCAGGAGTTGGAAATCTAGGGAATAATTAGTGCAGTATAAAGGGTGAACTTTGTTGTTTGTGTAATGCTATATGTAATATATTGTATATTTTGTGAAAAAACATGTAAACAAAACAAATATCCTGATATGAACAATAAATGATTAAATCTGAATCTGAAATCTGAACTGGAGTTACAGAAAAAAAGCAAATCGAATAACATGTTAGTCACTCACAGCACTTGCAATGAAGTCAGGTTTTTGAGGGGACTAATGTCTGATATCCCGTTGCTTCTAAGCCACCTGTATCAAAAGTCAAATTGAGGAGAGACATACAGAAAATAAATCAGCAGGATTGTAAACAACATAATTGGACTATAATTATTACATATTGTTTCAAATAAACAAGAATAATTGGTAGATTTGATATGGAAAACACTTTTTTTTCTTTCAAAAGTCGTATCCATGGCGGATCAATTCTCACTATTGGATAAGAGGGTGATTGGCAATAAAGGGCGCTACTCCCCTACCAGTACACAGACGTACTAGGTTGAACAGCACCTTTCCAGGGGTCCATAGAAACCTATGTTAAACGCAGCAACTTCAAAGCACTCTCAAAATTTAATCGAAACGTAGATTTTTCTTAAATCGAAGCAGGTGAAGGAAACTTATGTCTGCTTTCCAATAACAAAAAATGATTTGTGATGTCCAGACTAACCATGCAGACCCTCTGCTAAATGCTAAAAATAGCCAACTTGTAAGATTACACTAAATAAATCATTAAAAATACTACAACCCTGATTTATCCAACTTGTGCACACCTGTAGAAGCTATGGTCCTCGCTCAATATACCACACAACAAAATGTGGTAATTTTCCACTCTGCTTATTTTTAATGATTTTTTTAGTGTATCCAGGCAATGAGGTAATCATCGTACTGCCTTCCCGGTAGGCATTGCGCCGACTCAATTTGTGATGTGCGCACTGAACTCTACACTAAGGGAAATTATATCTGCTTTCCAATAAAAAAAAAACATGATTTGTGATGTTTTCTAGTTTTAAAAAAAAGTTACTGATTACCTCATTGCCTGGATACACTAAAAAAATCGTAAAAAAATAAGCAGAGTGGAAAATTACCACATTTTGTGGTCTGATATATTCAGTGAGGACTATAGCTTCTACAGGTGTGCGCAAGTTGGATAAATCAGGGTTGTAGTATTTTTAGTGATTTTTTTAGTGCAATCTTACAAGTTGGCTATTTTTAGCATTTAGCAGTGGGTCTGCATGGTTAGTCTTGAACCGAGGCGCTTAACTTTTTTTTAGAGCTGGAAAACATCACAAATCATGTTTTTTATTGGAAAGCAGACATAATTTCCCTTCACCTGCTTCGATTTAAGAAAAATATACGTTTCGATTAAATTTTGAGAGTGCTTTGAATTTGCTGCATTTAACATAGGTTTCTATGGGCCCCTGGAAAGGTGCTGTGCAACCTGTAGTGAAGACTAGCTATGCTCCGGTCGTCTGCTTCAGTCAGTGTCAGTGATTGTTATTTGTTGGAAAGGATGTTTTATCTCAATTTCTGAACTTCAAATGGGTCAGTCAAGTCATTAATGGGGCTTACATAATAAGTAAATATGTGTGTTAGTGTGTATATTGCATCGAATTTGGGAGTTTACCCTGGTTTAGCGGCGGAGACCACCATTGCCTTGGCATTGTGCGTGTTCGTAAAGTGGAATCCTTAGTCCCACATGTATACAAATTGTGCCACAGTATAAATTGATTGAATATGATTAGAAGGTTTCTTTCATGAACAAGTCTTGCAATCATTCTCTTTTGTGGAAAATCCATTTTGTTACCTTCCACCCTGTTCAAAATGCTAAAGGTGTGTCATTAAGATTCAGCTGCCATGCCTGGAATTAAAAGGAGTGGGGGGTGTTACAACACCCTTTAGAATTAGTATTTAGCCTCATAAATTATTGTTTGTTCATTAAAACCAAACTTTGAGAGATTACAGTGACTGGAAAAACCTGAATAACACTTTGTAAAATAGTTTGAAATTTTGATCATTGCAGGGAATGAGATAAAAATGCCACGAACTGACCATCTGGAGCCCCTATCCCCTGCAAAATTTAATTTTAGTAACTAAGACATAAGGCCTAGAGCCCTAGACAATATACCCTTCCCACCTCACAACATACATTCATACACAGATCTGCGTCCACATACTCAGTGGATTTCCTGTGACTGAATACAGCAATGTGGTATTATGTTTGGAGGAGGGCCGGGGGGGGGGGTAGGTAGTAAGGTAGGGTGATTGTGGGGGTATGGGAGTGGATTGTGAGGTATGTATCTCAATGTCAGGTGTGCGGCGTTATTTTTTTTGGGGGGGGGGCTGTTCATTCAGGTCAGTGGCCATCAATTTGCTTCACACAGATATATGAAATGAGCCAAAATACATCAAATCCTGGTTATTTCTAAATCCAGGCAATGAATTACACCTTGGCTTCTATATTCTGTTGATGGCCTTTGTTTACTAGTACTCTTTATAACATATTTTTCTTTTTACATAACTGCATGAAGACTGTGAAATGTTGATAACTCAGGAACAGACTGCATTAACTGATCTGACCACACCAAGATCAAACCAGGCTAAGCTATCTCATAGACAGAGAATGTGAATTGGAATATATAGCCCACATTGTAAGAGAGGGAGGGGGTGGGGTGGGGGCTCCTCAGATTTAACTAGCCGTGTTACCTGTGGCAAATGTCATATCATTGTAATCAGTAATAACTATTCTTCATGATCAAAGGGTCACACCGTTACTCTTTAGTTCAGTGGTGGGGACATGGCAGTAATGGCGACTTGCCTGCTGCCCTCATTAATTTTGGTGAACATTCTCGCCGGATTCGTCTACATGTATGTACAGAGTTGCGAAAACTTGCGATTTGAACGCCATTTTGTTTTCTATATAAAACAACATTACGTAACATTCCTATTCAATTGCGATAAGCACTTAGTGCTGTGAATAGAAAGAATCTTTACGACATTTGTTTCCATAAACATAGGACCTTCTATGTCGCTACTCTCTCTATTAAGGGACAGTAGCGTAACCAGCTTTATGCCATTGGGGGGGGGGGGGGGTAGGCACCCGGAATGTACCGACAGACTCCCGACGTACCGACATAAGCTGTTTATGTTGTGTAATGATAACAGTTTAATGATTTACGAAAATAGTGAATAATTGATACACAGGGGCGGGTCTAGTTTTTTGGTGAGGTTTTTTTTTAGCGAATAGTGATGGGAGAAACTTTGAAAATTATATATGTGTGCGCGCGAAGCGCGCCGAAAGTTTTAGAATTGTGTATGAAAATTTGAAAATTGCGTATGTTTGATAGTATTTTTATGCTTAGTTTAATGGTTTTGTAGTGTTTTGCGTTGTTTTTTTTAAAACAAATTTTGCAATAGGCTCATTTTGGTTTTCCTGACATCTACTAACATAATAAGACCATACAAAGTTTTCACTTAGCAGCTCATAGGGGGTTAAATACCCTAACCCCACCCCTGTAGATCCGCTACTGATACAAATATAAAATGCTTCTTCTACAAATAATGGTAATGAATGCGCGAGTGAGCGAAGCGAACGAGCGCTTCAGACATCAATAGATTTTCAAGTCAAAGAAAGTTAAATTTCTACAACTGTAACAAAGCCTTCTGATGATCTGATATTATTGATATCAGCACTCAGCAGTACTGTAATTTAATATGTACACATAAGTATAATCATGCAACAAGTTTTGTTATTCAACATTGCTTGGGAAGAACATGTTTCGAAGTCTATGAGAATAGGAACTTAAATTAAAGGAAATTTGTGGCTTTTGATTTGGCTGGCGAACGAGGAACTGGCCGAAGGGCAAAATATTTGCATCCACTTTACATGGTGGAGCTTGAGTGTCCAGGTATCAAATAACGTTCTATTCTTTTTTCCCCAAGATGTTTTCCTAAATATATACGTTGCTAAAATGTTTCAGCGGTTTAATGTTGTAGGCCTGTAAACATTTTGTCGGTACAACATTATGCTTGGGTCGGTTGATTTGGAACGTTGCCGGTGTAGTACATTTGACACAAGTTGAAAGTACCAAATGTCATCAATCATAGTACTCATGACAAGGCGGTTTGCCTGGTCACCGAAAAGAAGAAGAAGAGATTTTTATGTTTAATAAATGCAATTTCTTTCAATATTTTTGTTGGTTTTTGAGATATTTTGTCGGTACAAAATTATTTTTTGTCGGTCCGCATGTACCGACGGCGTCCTTTGTGTACCAACGAAATTCCGAAAAAAACATTGGGGGGGGGGCAACTGCCCCCTCTGCCGCCCTTTGGCTACGCTAATGTTAAGGGACTCTAACCAGTAACGGCTCTGGACAGTACATCAGTAATGTGCCCATGTCCAAATTGCACGGTGGTTCGACTGGTGTGACCAACTTATTCTAGCCCCTACTCACATTATACCCTTTTGCTGTCCCTTGACAATATAATATTTTCTTTTACGATAGATCAATATATTACAAGTGATTAACAACACGCAGATTAACACATTGCATCATCAAATAACAGTAAAACCTTTTCCAACTTTGTAACATGTGTTTTTTTTTATGTAAGCAAAGGCCAGAGTTTCCTACGTATATTGCCCAGAAAAAAATAATTGCCTCCTCATAAGTGTTTTACACAATCTGTTTCGATCAATAAGCACTGCCTCCTAGCATAGGGAAAAATGAAAAAAAAAAGAATGTTTACTTAAACTATAAACATGATCAACACGTGGATCAATTCATAACTTGAAAAAATATGAGTGCATGCGTGTTCAGAGTTGTGAACATTTATTATTGAGTAAAGGTTTAAATAGTTGGAGATGGGTGTGCAGAAAAAGCGAATGACATCTTGTTACTCACAGCACTCCAATGCCGATCATGTGAGGACACTTAAAATTTATTGGTGAAGTATAAATGTTTTGAGGTTGATGATAAAAGCGAATATTGTTATAGGAATCTGGGGGCTTTAGTGTTTGGTATTCTGGGGTACGATGCAGTCATACGCGTACGCAGGGGGGTGTTTGGGGTTTCAACACCCTCTTTTGCCGAAGGGGGGTTAAACACCCTAAACACCCCCTCTTTTACCGAAATCACCCCCTTTTTTTACGATTCACCCTTTTTCTGAAAAAGTGGGGTGTCTGAAAATGAAAATAAATGATTTTGTAGTAGATTTTGAAGAAAAAATTGTCATAAACACGCCCCCCCCCTCCGGTGATTGAGTTTTTCGGTTACTGCGTGACTGGGAAAAAAATTAGGACTTGAATTTGTGAAAAGAAAATTGCAATCTTGAACCCGCCCCCCCCCCCCCCCCCACTATTGGTGTTTTCGGCACTGGCGTGACCGGAAAAATTGTGGACCTTGATTTTGAAAAAAAAAAAAAAAAACATTCGTCACTAACCCCCCCCCCCCCCCCCCCCACTATTCGTGTTTTCGGCGACTTGCGTGACCGGAAAAATGTGGAACTACGTTTGCGGCGGAAAACACCCTTGGAAAATCCTGCATCGCTATGATGCCAGTTAATGCTATCTGGTTGCAATTTAACGGCAGCAAATATCCTAAAATTGATATAAAGTGTAGACGGTACATCAAATATTAATTCAATGCTCTCTAGAACTCTATCGCCTTTAAATCAGGACTTTCAAATGTAGGGAACAATCAGTGCAGTATAAAAGGGTGAACTGGAGTTACTGAAAGAAGCGAATAAAATCTCAGTGACTCACAGATCTGTCAATGAAGTCAGGTTTCCGAGAGGTTCAATGTCTGACATCCCGTTGTATTTAAGCCCCCTGCATCAAACGCCAAATTGAGGAGAGACATACAGAAGATAAATCAGCAAGAATGTAAATGACATAATTGGACTGTTATTACACATTGTTTCAAATTGCCGAAAAATTGTTTGAAACTACATTAAGTCTTTTTTTGGGGGGGGGGGTGGGCTGTCTTTCTGAAGTCGTGTCCATGGCGGCTATATTCTCGCTATTGGATAAGAGGGTGTTTATCAAAAGGAGGCGCTTTTGCCCAACCAGTAAGGGCTCTGACCAGTACATCAGTAATGTGTCCATGCCCAGATTGCATGGTTGTACGTCTAGTGTGACCAACCTACTCCAGCCTCTACTGGACATTGCACCGTTTTGCTGGGAAGTTGACAACAGGAATGATACATTTTATATCATGATATATATATATTGCAAGGTAATTAGGAACACACATTAGTTCACCATCTATTAAAAGAATTATATCGTCATGAACTAATAAGACACAGTGAAACATTCTCCAACTTAGTAACATGTGCTTTTTATGTAAGCAAAGACCAGAGTTTCCTACGTATATTGCCTAGAAAAAAAATCATTGGGGCCTCATAATTGTTTTAATATAAACACAACAAAAAAGTAACTAACCCCTTTGTCAAAATACCATAACTTTTTAAAGAAACAACTTTGAGTAAAATAATTTGGCAAAGGTGTTCCTGCATTCTTCCTCGAACCAGAACTTTATTTGCCAACAAAATTTTTACCAACAGCGGACCAAAATTTTGGAATTCATTACCTATAGATGTGCGTGAAACCTTTACAATATATACCTTCAAAAGAAAGCTCAAAACAATCTTTCTGAATTCTTATAACGATAATACCCTGTAACTCATTTTACCTGTTCCTTACCATGTGAGTCTCTCTTCTATTTTATTCCTGAAGGTAAACCCACTATTACGTATTATTTTCTCCCATCAATCGAACCTGGTTCTTCTTCTTAGGCAATATATTTCTTTCAGATATGCACTCGTACAGTGTACAATTTCAAATGAAATTATTGTGGTGATAGTGTTCTTCCCCACCCCCTCCATCTATATCAATTAATGCGGAATATGACATTTAGCATGCGTTGATTGTGTCTCCTGGGTTCCTTTCCTTCATTCCTTTTTTCCCCTTTTTTACCCCTTTTCCTTTCCGATATTGTCCTCTGTTTCATACCTTCATGTTCCGTCCTTTTTTTTCTGTTTCGTATTGTATTGTATTGTACATGTATTGTATTGTATTGTATTGTATTGTATTGTATTGTATTGTATTGTGTTGTCATTATATTGTTTGCTACTGCTGATATTGTTTCATTATTGTAAAAACTGTTCTCATGTTGACCTATACATTATTTTGCATTTTCCCTCTTTTATTTCCTATGGGGCCTACGAATACAAGTTTACTTCAGTAGGCTCCATCATTTCCCACACTGCTTCAAGAATTTAGCATTAGCTCCTAATAATCATTTATTATTGTGTTATACACAATGTACGGTTTAATCAAATAAATTTAGCTCCATTAAGATCAATTGTTGCACAAATGTTTCTAAGTAATTAAACGATATCTCTGGCCTTAATTTACAAGGAATTGTGTCTCAATATTTGAATTATGTAACTGATTCTGTAGTGTATTTATTGTATAACAGTTGTATATTTTGTGCTTATGATTTTGTGCACTGTACAAATAATTTGTGGAAATGTCAAATAAAATCAATCAATCAATCATTAATTGAACAACTTTTGTGTGAAAATGTGATTGATCCGTCAAGTCATGCATGAGTGAACACGTATTAAAGGCAAAATGTCACTTTTCAAAAGTCACAAGGGTCATTTTGAGGGATTTGTGATGCAGGTTTTTGACAAATTCTGTTTCTGTTGATGTTAATCAGCTATCGTTTGGCCCCCTAACAATTCTTTTGGCACTTATCGCATATTTATGCTTCAGTGCACTCAATTTAACAAATTCCATCCATCCTCAATTTTGAAATTGTAAAAACCATTAAGTTTATTGATAAAATTGAAATCCGATATTGTTCAGCAAAATGTATCTTTACATGTTGTACGAACATAAAAGATTGTAACCATGTCATGGTTCCGTGAGCATACTTTATGAATAAAGCACAAAATGCCATTATTTACCATTATTATGGCATAAAAGATGGCTCCTGTGACTTTTGAAAAGTGACATTTTTGCCTTTAATACATGGTCACCAATGCATGGCTCCACGGATTAATCTTATTTTCAGGTAGAGGTTAGTCAATGAGTGTAGAAATGTTCCTGCGAAATTATTTTGCTAAAACGTATTTCGTTAAAAAATTATGATAGTTTGGAAAAAGGGGTAGTTACTTTTGTGTGTGTATACAATCTGTTTCGATCAATAAGCACTGCCCCTCCCCCTTATGAAAAGAAATCAAACAATAAAATCCTGAAATCTATTCCGATTTGACATCATTAATGTTTTTCTGAAATTGACACTGATTACTTAAACTATAAACATGATCAACACGTGGATCAATACATAACTTCATAACAGGAATATGAGCGCAGGTGTGTTCAGGGATATGAGCATTTATTGTTGTCAACAATGACCAACTATTTAAACGTTTACTCAATGAGTAAACGTTTAAATAGTTGGTCATATGGTGCAGAAAAACCGAATGGCATCTTAGTTACTCACAGCACTCAAATCCCGTTAGATTTGTGAGAGTTTCAATCTTCGCTGTAAGAATTATACATAAGCGATAGAAATAAATACAAGGAAAGGCGCAATTTTCATCAGAGCTCCTCCACGCTGATAATAACCTGAAATTAAACAAGAAGAGGGAAAAACTGTCTCCGCCGGAAATCGGACACGGGTCACTGGCTTAACACGCCTGGTGGTGAAGGCATTGGCGGTTTAAGCCAGCGACCCGGGTTCGATTCCCGGGTGAGACAGTTTTTTTAGTCTTCTTGTTTAATTTCAGGTAATTATCAGTGTGGAGGAGCTCTGATTAAAGCTACGCCTTGCCTTGTATTCATTTCTCTCGCATATTTTGGTTGTTGCGTTGTAATTTATCGTCGGCAATTTTCTTCAAAACTGTCACAATTTCCTTTTTGGAATCCGATTGCCGTCACGTGAAGACACTGCTAATTTATCGGTTGAGTGTTGGGGTTGATGATAAAAGCGAATAGCATCTTAGAAATTACTTAGAGCCATAATGATATATCTGCGAGATTTATTGTTTGATATTCTGGAGTTTAGATGTAGCCTATGTTAGTCAGGTAGTGCAAATTATAAGTAGCGAATGTCCTAAGATTGAAATGAAATGAGTTCACACATAAAATGTAATACCCATTGCTTCCTGGAACTCTATCATCTTTAACTGAGGAGTTTGAGATCTAGGGAACATTATTAGTGCAGTATAAAAGTGTTAATTGAAGTTATTGAGAGAAACGAATACCGTCTTACTACGGTCTTAGTCACTCACAGTTTTTGCAATGAAGTCAGGTTTCTGAGAGGTTCACAGTCTGATATCATGTTGTCATTAAGCCACCTGCATCAAAAGTCAAATTGAGGAGATCACTATTGATTTCGTCAGGATCTTTATAATTAATGATCCGCCATCACCTGGCGGATCACCATTGATATCTCAAGAATGATTTAATCAATGACCTTGCAACTTTCCATGATCATGTCCCATGGCATGAACATGCTCCAGCATTTTTTTTTCACTGTCATCAGTCAATATCTTATCAATTCAATGCCTTCAGATGATCAAATTTGGCATGCATTTAGGTCAAAGGTCAACTTTCAGATTCATTTTCTTGCCCGCACGCGTTACGACGGACGCGTACGCGCGCGTCAAAAATTTAAAATGCTCCAATCGATCTAGGATTTTGTCTGCATACGTTTCAGAAAATTTTGAGCATTTCATGGCGTGAATAATCGGTCACAATTGATATGCGCCGTTAAATCCAACAACAACAACAACAACAACAATTTAAAGTAATATGACATAGACTTAACATATTCATATAAATATACGTGTTATTTCAATGGAGATCGGTGAATTTGGAGGAATAGCGCCATCACAAGTCGGTCGTCTCACAAAATAATATACACATTTTGTGTGTACAACTACAAACCATCGTCGTTAGTTTTAATGGCGAAGTTTAGCCCGGGGGGGGGGGGCGCAGTCAAACATAATGCTGTACACATGCGTGACCAAATTATTTCCAGACACCCCCTAAACAAGTTTTTCTCTGTGTGCAAAATAACCCCCTAAACGAGTTTTTCGCGTGCTTCAATTACACATTTTAGCCTCCAAACATACCCTAAATACGTTTGACTATAGTCTTTCAAGAAAAGCCTCGGGGAAAAAATACCCTAAATGCCTTTGAACAGTCTTTCAACACCACCCTTTTTGTTGAAAATTGGTGTTTTTCATACCCTTAACGCGTGCACGCGTGGGCCGCGTCTAAAACTGAAAAAAACCCACACCCCTTTAAACGCGGTTTTTTGGTCACGCATGTGTACAACATTATGTTTAACAGCCCCCCCCCCCGGAATTTGGACGTGAAGGAAGCATTTAAAGTGGCCATTGACGTTGGGTGATTTCATTGGTGTTGGTGTGTGATACCAATACTGTCAATATGCATACGCACTCATATATCGACGCACGTACGGACCCAATTTCCCTTTGCTTTCTATCTCATGAACTACTCGATCAATTGCCTTCAACTTGGTGGGCGTAAGTTACGAGACAATGACATTCATTAAAAACACCAACTTCAACGAAAGGCATCTTGGTTATGTAATGAGAGTCAAAGGTCACATCTTTTCTTTGGGGTAAATTTTTGTTATCAATGTATCTCAACAACGCCTTTGCCGATAATGTTGTAACTTTGCACCGTCATTATACATGATACAACCTCGACAAGGTGAATTTGGAAGAATAGCGCCATCACAAGTCTGTCGTCAGACAAAATTATGTAAGTATTTTGCGTTTACAAACCACTGTCGTTAGTTTCAAGAGCGAATTTAGAGGTAAAGGAAACGTTTAAAGTGGTCATTCACATGAGATAATTTTTTTTTGGTATCAACGTGTTGTACCAATATAACCTACTGTCAGTATGCATACGCAAACGTATGTAGACACGTACGGACCCTATTTCCCTTTATTCTGTATGTGATGAGCCTCTTGCTGATCAAACTTGGTGGGGGTTTCGGTTCCGAGGAGACAAGCACATTCAATGAAAAACACTAACTTCAAGAAAATGCATCTTCGTTATGTAAGTAAGGGTCAAAGGTCATAATTTTGGTTCACAGTACATGTAGATATAACTGCATTCGAATGCAGTGTTAAGGGCCGGTAACGTGCGCCGTGGATTGTATCCAGTCAATTTGATGGAACAGCGCCATCCCTACTCATACATATTTTGTGTGTACAACCATCGTCTTTAGTATCAAGAGCGAATTTGGACGTGAAGGAAGCGTTTAAAGTGGCCATTCACATGAGGTGATTATGTGTTGTACCAATATAACCTACTGTCAATATACATACGCACACGTATATAGACGCACGGAAAGGCCCAATTTCCGTTTATTGTGTATGGCACTTCTTGATCTAATATGCCTTCAAACTTGGTGGGCCTTTAGGTTATGAGGAGACAATCACATTAAACAAAAACGCCAACTTCAACAAAGAGCATCTTCGTAATGTAAATGAGGTTCACAGGTCACTTCTTTTCTTATCAATTTATCTCAAGAACGCCCTTGCTGGTGATGTTGTAACTTTGCATGGTTACTCCACATGATATAACCTCAACAATACTAATCGTCAGCATGGGCACTCAATCTTGACGTCATCTATGACGTCATTAATGAAACGAGTTAGTCCACATCTTGCCACTGGAGTTGACTAACGTAATTTTGTACACAGCATCGTCATGTCAAAGGACATCATTTACACCTAATTACGACCCTTCACGTCACGACTGACGGGTACGCACACGCCTGAATTTTTAAATCAACTTTAAATCAGGGCAAAGAGAGACAGCTATTAACTCTGGAACTGTTATGGATATTGCATTTCGCATGCTCATCGGATTTTAATGATCAATTCGGACAAGCGGATCACCTTATTCGTCTCAGTGACGAATTCAGATCTAGTTATTTATTTATTTTTTGTCTTTCTAAATTTGTATCCATGGCAGCTCAATTCTCGCTATTGGATAAGAGGGGTTTTGGCAATAGAGGTCGCTATTGCCCAACCAGTAAGTGTGCTGACCAGAACGTCAGTCATGTGCCCACGGTGGTTCCACTGGTGTGACCAACTAAATTCAGCCTCTACTGACATTATACCCTTTTCTTTCACGATAAATCGATATATTACGAGTGATTAACAACATGCAGATTAATATATTGCATCATCCATTAAAACGAATAACAGTGATACCTTCTCCAACTTTGTAACATGTGCTTTTTATTTAATCAAGGGCCAAAGTTTCCCACGTATCTTGCCGCACAAATTGTCGCCGCGTCACAAAATGTTCGCCATAAAATTTTAGGAAAATTCGCCAAGTTTGATCAAAATTCGACAAAAATTGGGGACGTGGTGAAAAAAAAAATTGGTAGGGGGGCACAATGTGCCCCCCCCCCTTGGGCTTTTTAGGGTTAAACTATAAACATGATCAACAACACGTGGATCAATTCATAAATTGAAAGAACATGAGCGCAGGTCTGTTCACGGATACGGACATTTTTGTTTTAATTGTTGAGTAAAGATTTAAATAGTTGGTGATGGGGGTGCAGAAAAAACGAATGACATCTTAGTTACTCACAGTACTCCAATGCCAGTAGGTTTGTGAGAGGTTCAATGTTTGTTATCTTTTTTCTATTTGCTGTCAGTTGATGGCATATAAGTTGCTGTTGGTGCGTTGTGATTTAACGTCGGTAATTATGTTCAAAAACAGTGAAGACACTGCTTATTTATTTGTTGAGTACATAAGTGTTGGGGTTGATGATACAAGCGAATAACATCTTAGAAGTCACAGCCATATTGAAAGTGGTAACTGTAAAGCTTGGTGTTTGACAGAATGAACCCAATGAAATACTTGTTCAGGGACTTTCACATACACAAGATCCAATAAAAAAAAACAACACTTGAATCGAAATGGTGCCCCCCAAAACACAATTCTCATTACAGACAAGTCAGCAATATAAAACACATTTTTAAGTCTGTCTCTAGATCTAGGTACTTCAAAACTTAACACAGTTACCTATTTTAAAAACAAAGGAAGTTCCAATAGAATCTTTACTGTACTTTAAACGTGCGCAAAGTTAGTTCCATGAGTCATCATCATCATTGTTGGATTCTGTATCTTCATTGTATGTCCTCTGAAGCTAGGGTAATAATATTCTCATTGGTATCTACCAGTGTCGGTACTGTATTGTTTGTTACAAATGCGACCACTGCATTTGCTGCACATCGAGGTACAAAATAGTCCCAAGTTTTTTGCAGCTACATGCGGTCCTACTAATCAGCGCGAACTGCCGCGAACTGCCGCTAACTACCGCGAACTGCCGCGAACTGCCGCGAACTCAACGCGAACAACCGCGAACTCGGACCGTACTCGGACGCTAAATACTAATCAGACGCGAACTACCGCGAACTCACGCGAACTCGAACGCCAAATACTAATCAGCCTGCGAACTACCGCGAAACTACCGCGGAACTCGATGAGAACTGTGCCTGGCGAACTGGCGCTGAACGCGACACTACCGGCGAACTACGCCGAACTCGGGACGCAAATACTTAATCAGCGCGACTACGCCGAACTCGATGAGGAACTGGTGCTGACGCGAACTGGCCGCTAACGGCGAACTACGCGAACTCGATAATGAACTGGTCGCTGACGCGAACTGGTGCTAACAGCTGAACTACGCGAAATACGCGCGAACTCGATAAGAACTGGTGCTGACGCCGAAAAAAAAAAACTGTGCTGACTGCGAACTACCGCGAACTCGCGATTACGCCACGAGCGGCTACAAGTGTAGGCGCAAATTGCCGGATGAAGTCAACGCAAAATGCCGATTCTATTAATCAGCGCGACTTCAGACGCTGAGACAAAATAAGACTACCTTACCATTGAAGTCGGTCGTTACTGATCGATTTACGATTTGTAACCAATGTGGAACCTAAATGTTTATGATCGATTAAGCTATTCATGTTAAACTGGTAGGACGATAGAATGTCTCTCTTTTTTCTTATTTTCCCTCTTGTAATCTCTAATCCATCCATTTTTCATTTAATATTTGTCCATGTCCTCATCCCCTTCCTTTTGCTATCCATTTCACTTTTTGCTTCTTTCTTCCTTTCTTATTTTACTTTCATTTAACTTGTTTTTTGCTTGAGTTGGTCAATGTTTGTCGTTTTTTTTCCTCTCTTGTTTCATTTCTTTTTCTTTCTTATTGGTAATGCTTTCGCTTTTTCTACCTTTTCCTGTTATTCTTCTTCTGCAGTTGGTTTAAATTCATTTGATTCTTTTTATAAATCTTTTTTTTTTCTTTTTGCGATTTTTGGTTGCAATCATTCCTCTTATTCTTGATCCAGCTTACCATTTTTCTTTCTTACTTTCTTTCTTCCTTTTTCTTTCAACATTGCCATTTCTTTACCTTGATGTTGTTCTTTCCTGCTGCTGCGCTTCATAAAAGAATTACTTTTGGTTCACCCTTTGCCTCCTTTTCTCTCCTTTTTTGGCTTTTTATTTTTTATTTTCATTTGATTTTCTTATTGGCAAGTCTTATTTCGTCCGGTATTATCTTTCTTCATCTATTCTTTTTCTATTATTCCTCGTTGTATACTCCTTTCTTCCTTCTTTATTCCGTTCTCATTGCTTTCATTTCTTTCTATCTTTTCTGTTTATAATCTCTTTAATTCTTTTGTCTATTGATTAGTTTTTTACTTTTAATTCCCTTTCTTTTTTCTTATTTTATTTCTTCTTTGCTCCTTATTTGTTATTAATTTTGAACGTTATTTTTAAAACCTTACTTTTCCTTTTCTTTTCTTTCTTCTTTTTCTTTCTTTTCTTTCTTCCCTCCCTTTCTTTCTTCTTTTTCGTTCCTTCTTTTTTGTTCTTCTTTCGCCTGTCATTCTTGTTTTTCCATTTATCAATCTATTAATTTCTTTCTTAATTTTGAACTTTATTGTAAAACCTTAATTCCTTTTTCTTTCTCTTTTTCTTTTCTTCCTTTCTTCCTTCTTCCCTCTAGCTCCTTCTCTCCTTCCTTTCTTTTTTCCCCTCTTCTTTAATTTTCTTTTTTTCCTTTTCGTTCCTGAAATTTATTCCTTATTCTGTCTAATCTTCTCCATCACATCCCTCCCCTCGTTCTTTAATTAATCTACACCTCTCTTGATATTTTTTTTTACATTATTTCATTGATTATTTAGTTAGTGTATAATCTTGTTTCATTTTGTTCTTTTGTTTTTATTTATTCATATAATTCCGTTATCATTTTCCTATCTTTCGTTTTTCAATCGTTCAGTCCTATTGTTTTTATTTTGTTCACTATTTTCATTTCATCTTGAATTATCTCTCTCT
>JZLH01S0065502.1:8529-24387 GCA_001188425.1 Eucidaris tribuloides | reverse complement strand
TTGAAAAAGCACTCAAAGATGGAATATGTGCGTGCAAATGAAATTTTGGTAGCACTAATATTCATTGAAGGACTTCATTAAAAAGTCTATTTTTTCTTCTTTCATATGATACCATATTTGTGAAAAATAAGCGATGTATCAGTGAGAAAAGACAATTTCAAAAGATGTTGTTTTTAAAAAATGTTTCAAAATGCATGTTTTGACCCTGCTTTTTGGATTTGGCAGCCAGCGACCAAGAAATCACCTCGCGAACAAGATTCGGAGCCTATTGTTGTGCACCAAGCAAGATTGTGTGAAGTCAGCCGTGCGTGAACCTTTTGTTCAGCTCACTTCCAGTTGCTCAAAATGTAATTCATTCTCAAAATCACGCTAAAACAGGCATGTTTTAATTTACATGTTCTCCGGCATACTTTATTCATTTTTTACGCATGAGGTGTCAGATAAAAGAAAAAATAATGAATGTTTATGTCATGCTTTTGTTTCTAAAAATAATTACATTTAATACCTTGAAAAAGCACTCAAAGATGGAATATGTGCGTGCAAATGAAATTTTGGTAGCACTAATATTCATTGTCTTAATTTAATCATGCGTAAACGATGAATAATAAGTTGAACATCAAATGAAAGAAGAGAAACAGAGCTTTACACACATACCTAATTCATCGAATAAATGGTTCACTATAATAGAATATTTTTACCATGAAATCCGGTTTCATTTTTTCCTGGGACACACTGTATATTCCGTCGGTTGTCCGGCAGAAGGGTCCTAGCATATGTTCCCGGCAAAAGAGCCTTGACAGTATTCTTTTTTCTAATTTGAGAAATAATGCCAGTGCCTTATTTGATATTTACACCTAACAGACTGACAGAGGGATCTAGAAATATCACATAACTTTGATTTCATGTGAAAAGATCCAATGGTTTCCAAGTTAGAGACAATTTAGTGTTGAGGCCCTTCTGCCGGGAACATATCCTAGGGCCCTTCTGCCGGACAACCGACGAATTTGAGACTTTCTGAACAGCTGAAATAATACGACTTTAATAGTATTGAGGGCAACATTTACATTAAAAATAGTCACAAATACGAGGTTACGGATTACAGACTTTTCTTGCTTTCAAACGAGAGTATATATATATCGTGTCCTTCAGATTTGGTTAACATCATGGCAAATTCTACCGACTGGGACGAGTTGGTGTGGGCGTGGAAAGGATTCCGTGACGTGGTTGGAGTTTCGAATAAACCTTACTATCTACGATACATTGAGATCGTCAACGAAGCAGCGAAATTTCACGGTAAGATGAAAATCGTTTTGATAATATTGTATATCTTGATAATTTTTTCAATCGTATCAGGCATTTTTAGTTGAAATAAATATCAATTCTTAGAAACGTGATCAGATTTGTTACAAAGCTGAAAGAAAAGACTGTATATTAGCAAAATTGTATAACCCTATTGCAACAAACTAAACGCAATAGATTTTGACTGTAATATTCCAAGTGTTGTATTGAAAAGGTTAAAAAGGACGAAAGTTGTTCGAATCGAATAATCTCGTTACATAGGAGAAGAGAAAAAGATGTCTACAAGACTACAAATATCTACTTGATACATTTTCAAAAGAGTCCCCACAATAAAGTAAATTAGTAGTTACGGGAGGCATTGTATGGCAAAAATAAATGAGGACAAAAATCAACAAACGGCATGAAAGCTGTGGTGCCCAAAAATTGCAAAGAAATATGATCAACACAAAAGCTTGAAATTAGACTGACACCTCCACTCTTTTTAGTAATAAATTTAGACTGACATCAAGACTTTTCCGCGTATCCTTTATTTCTACAGGATACCCTGACATGGGGGCGTATTGGAGGGCGTTATATGAAGATTACGATGTTGTATCGGAGGTGTACAAGATTTACGACGCCGTTTTGCCTCTGTACAAGCAACTTCACGCTTACGTTCGAAGAAAACTGCACGGTGTGTACGGAGACGAGATAGATGTGAAAGGACCACTACCTGCCAATGTTTTAGGTAAGTGGTGTAGTCTGGATATTTCTCACCAACTCTTACAAATCCGTTTTAACAGGAAAGCAACTGTCAATAAAATTACAGTTATGTAATGGATAAAATATCTTGTAAGATTTTTACATGCACTCGTCGTCAGAGGCTACTTATATTAGGAGAATAGATTGAATATATCGGGTTCGGTGGGTTTAACACTACAAAATGGAGGCATGGTACCTTTCTATTACCTCACTTCATTTTCTCAATTTCCTACATATCCACCCTTTTTGTCTATCACCGTTCTCTTCCTTGTTTGAATTGTTCTCCTTGTTTTGGTGTTTGTTTGTTTTTTAAATAGGTTCCGTTATTTACATTACCTGACCCGTTCCTTTCAATAACTAAATTATTGGCTGAAGAAGAGCCATTCAATAATTAAATTATTGGCTGAAGAAAAGCTTGCTTTTCATTTTGCTCCAGTCGCTTGTACTGTCTTATTAATACAAATTAGTTTATTTTACTGCACTGTTTAATATACATACACATTTAGTTATTTTAATAGAACAATTTTAGAATACGTTATCTTACTCATGATTGTATCATTAAAGTACTCTTCTGTATTATTATACATTTTATGTAATTACATGTACTCTCTGAAAAATAATAAGTGAAACTACTCACTCTTTGAGGAGTAAATTTTAGAAAAGAGTGAATTTGGAGTGAAAATGTGTCTTTTTCACTTATTTTGGAGTGACCTCAGGGATCACTCGGAGATTTCGAGTGATCCTTGAAGTCACTCCAAAAATGAGTGAAAAACACACCTTTTCACTCCAAATTCACTCTTTTCTGAAATTTACTCCTCAAAGAGTGAGTAGTTTCACTCATTATTTTTTAGAGAGTAAAATATCGTCGGTATAGAACCAGAAGGGAGTTAACGCAGAACCTATTGAGAACCAGAAGGGCGTTAACGCAGAACCTGTTGAGAACTGTAACGCCCTTCTGGTTCTCAACAGGTTCTGCGTTAACGCCCTTCTGGCTCAACAGGTTCTGCGTTAACGCCCTCCTGGTTCTCAACAGGTTCTGCGTTAACGCCCTTCTGGTTCTCAACAGGTTCTGCGTTAGCGCCCTTCTGGTTCTTTACCGACGGATTATATTCATACAAAATGTCTTATGAACTGCATTCCTTTTTTTTTATTTGTAATGATTGTATGATACATGTACATGTACGCTTTTCGAGGATGTATTCTCTGATGTAATTTGTATGAAGATAAATAGGAAAAAATGAATTGAAGTGTAGCCACCACCGTCACTAACACTATCAGTCGTTGAATACCCTATACATAATGTAAAGCGGGGTGACTTTGAAGCAGGTCCTTTCCCATCATTTTTATGAAGATACTTTTAGTTAGTCACGTCCTTCCAGTACAAAGGAAAGCATACAATAGAAAACTTAAAGGTGAAAGAAAACATACAATAAATGATTTTATTTCTGCAATGTCAACCTTGTGTTTATCGTCACCAAGGTATAATATGCATTCTAAAATGTTGATTCTTGAATTCGTCTCCTAGGTGATATGTGGGGACGATACTGGTGGAGGCTCTACCACTTAGTGGTCCCTTACCCAGACAGGCCAAATGTGGACGTTACGGACACCATGATCGAGCAGGTTCATGCTTGTTTACCTGATTGATTGGATTTTTTTTATCGTGACTGTCAGATACATGACCATTAATTCGAATGACCACGTGTATTCGTGTATTTCATGTACAATCAAAAGGATGACATTTAATAGGTTGACACTCAATTAATTTATAAGATGTATATTTTTTTTAATTAGATACAGTTTTGTTCATGTTTTAAAATTAAATGTGGAAAGTTTTAATCAAGATATTTCAGCTTGTCTACGAAACGTCAAAACAAAGAATACATCGAAATCTACTTTACCAGCATTTTGTTTAAGAAATTAATCACTTAAAATTCCAATACTAATTCTGTGTTGGATCAAATTTACTAGGTCAGGAAACAAAATGCTATTACTACATGTTAATGTTACTGTTAGGTGTATTCGTGTATGATACACTCGTATGTACTTTTAACCCCGGTTCGAGGGATTAGAAACATACATTTCTACCGGTGTAGTGTGTAATATTACTTTTATATTATTTGTTTGCTATCTGCATTCTACTAGCTCTTTATATCGATCAAGGAATTTAAGAGAATGATTATCTTATTTGCTACAAATAAATGTTGTATTTGCATCACTAATGAATTATTATTTCTTCGTTACGAGGGGTGGGGCATTTTCATGTTTTAACCCTAAATTTAGGTATCTTTTCATACAAATACTTAAAGGTAAATGACATGATTGGGGATAGTCCTGTACTTGGGGGTAAAACTTTTCTAAAATCCAATGAACGTTGCAAGGATTCTGATGTGACAATTTTGTACTCAAAAGTTGACTCATTTTAAAACAACTTCGATCAGTATGCCTTGTGGCAGACACATTTATTGTGTAGCTTTCTATGGGATTAATTTATCACGGGGCTCGATAGAAATAAATTCCTGGTGTTTTCATGCTTGATTCTCCTTAATAAAACGTTCAATCCAGGAGATCCACTTCAGCTGGTATTTCTTTGTTATATCTTTCAACCAGTTTGGTTTGCGAGGCATTTTTATGTCTTCCAATCATGTGTCTGCCCTTTAAAACATTTCCCCAATAAGAACATGATAAAGTCAAAATTTTGCTCTCCTATAAACATTATTGTCACCAAATTTTACATAATCGTTCGTTTTGTGGGGGAAAACATAGCTATAAGTAAAACAAGAGTTAAATATATTACGGTAAATATTTCTATTAACAGTAGTAAAATCTGTCGTTTGGAAAGAAAGGGATTTTTTTTTAATTCAAGAGTTCTGTGTTTCGACTTTAGTATGTTATATTATGTTACCCAGTAACTTTTTTTTGCGTGATTTGCCTTTGTGTTTCTTTCTGTAAATATTGAGTTCAATTGTTCCTTGTTTAGGGATACAACGTGACGACAATGTTCAGCATTGCTAATGATTTCTTCAAATCGATGGGCTTAATTGGAGTAAGAGATTCGTTCTGGGAGCGTTCCATGCTAACTCTTCCGGAGGATGGGAGAGAAGTCGTTTGTCATCCGTCTGCCTGGGATTTTGCTGATGGGCAAGACTTCAGGTATAGCTGTTGTGAAAAGAGATCAAAAGAAAAACCATTTATTGCAATGAATGTGTCTGACTAAATATAGATAAAATTTATCATATTTTGGTCACGTTTTACCACTACATTATTCATATCAACTAATTTTTTGATCCATTGTTAAATGACGAGATTAGTCCCGTGAAGTACGGCCTAAAAAAAAATTGTTGTATTGGCGTAACCCGCCCGACCCTAAAAATATCCCCGACCCTACGTTTTTTCTTCTTTCTTTGTATTGCTATCGATAGTATCGATATCGCATATCGTGCTGACTTTGCTATCGAATTGAAAACCCTGAAGTGTTGCGGACAGAACAGCGATTTCCCCGCCATATGTACGCGTACAACGCACTTCGTGCGTTTTTATATGGAACCTCGCTCGCTATAGCCTCTAGCCGCGCTAACTAGCTAGCGATGATCGAGCTGTTTACCTCAACATGGCGTCTTACGCAGTAAAGGTAACGGGCACACTTGAGTCAAAAATTATTTTCAGTGTCCTTGGCAACTTTGGCCTGCATGATGTCATTGATGAACTATTGCAAGAAATAGCGGCTTCCGCATTGGCCGATTGTCGCCGATTGTAGGCTTATAGTTCATAAAGACAAGTGAAAGCATTGGGCGCTGATAGCCGCGCCCATAAAACAAAAACAAAAACGCCCTCTACCCTATTTTTCAGTGAGCCGTTACTTCAATACAACAATTTTTTGTAGGCCTTAACGTAATTACTGAGAGACATGGAATTTGTCAAGCTAACAAGCCATTTAAGCTAACCAAAATAGCACTTAAAAGTGTTCACAAGGGTGGGTGTGTGTGTGTGTGCGTGCGTGCGTGCGTGTGTGTGTCTGGGTGATGTGTGTGTGTGTGTGTGTGTGTGTGTGTGTGTGTGTGTGTGTGTGTGTGTGTGTGTGTGTGTGTGTGTGTGTGTGTGTGTGTGTGTGTGTGTGTGTGTGTGTGTGTGTGTATTTGTGTTGATAGGTACGACATATGTTGCATTGACTTGACACATATTTTTTTTTCTTTTCAATTGTTGTCCCGTGCCAGGATTAAAATGTGTACTCAGGTTAACATGGCGGATTTTCTTACTGTACATCATGAAATGGGCCACATCCAGTATGCAATGCAATACAGCCATCTTCCATACATATTTCAGGAAGGTGCAAACATGGCATTTCACGAAGCCGTGGGAGAAGTGATGGCGTTATCTGTATCAACTCCTGAGCACCTCAAAGCTATTGGTTTGTTGGATAGAGACACCAATAGTAGCGAAGGTATATACATCAAAATCATTTGTTCAATGTTTCTGGCATCGCAAATTATTTATCGCAATTCTTTTCAGGATTAAAAAAATACATCACCCCTTTTAAAATAAACCTTTAGTCATCCACTTTTTAGATCTGATGCCTTTTTTCAGTAAGAAACAATTAGTCCAAAGTGAAAGTAGTCTCCCTTTATTATGTCATGATCCTTGAAAGTGAGGGTCAAAAGGGGTCATCCAAAAAGCTGAAATATGGTCTTCCTGCAGAACGTATGCAGCGATGTTTTGTAACATGGGTCCCAAGTAATGGTTGATTAAAAGTCTGTAATTTATCTTCCTTCTTCAAATATTATTTATACCCTGGATTCTTGTATAAATATCTTTGTTCGCTCTTTGGGTCGACAGTATGAATGTTTCGTTTCTTATTTATATAACGTTAAGCTTCTTTTGGCAGTGCAGTGGTAAATTTAATATTGAGAAATTAGATCTCACATTTGACTGCATTAACCTCCAATCTGCTTTCTGATTAAAAGGCAAACGTGACTAAAATCACTTTCTCATGTAGCATCACTTACCGAAGTTTTAAATCAATACACACATTGGTTTATATTTTCATAATAAATATCATACCAGGTACTATATTTGGAACAGAACTACATTATGTTTTCAATAACATGACAATATTCATGCATTTAAATTTTGATGATGTTGGCCATAAATGTCATGTCGTTCCACTACATTAAAAGTAATCGTTTACTATTGAGCCTGATCAATTTGTCACGGACGGACATTTAAGAAATTCTGAAAGTTTAAGGGCTTGTAAAAATTCAGTAGTAAATTTTGTCAAGTTTGTGTATGGTTCATTGTAAAGAGTATTACTAAAATTGTTAAATGTTTATAGAATTTCGTTGCCAAGGTTACCTACTAAAGATAGAATCCATTAAATATTCAATGTCACGGACGGACAGGATAGAAATGGGTTTCTACACTTGTCAGTGATCTTTTGTTCTTTCTATCTAAACGAAACAATGCTGTCAATTTCTTTTCATTGCAGATGTTAGTCTAATAAGTTGACTTCCCTGACATATGCATGTAATTTTGAAGCAAGCTGCAACTTTTACTATAGAACGATAAAAAGTTTTGTCACGGACGGACACTTCCAGTGTCACGGACGGACATTTTTTTGTCACAAATAGGGCATTATCCCAATTAAAATTGATATTTCAGCCCAGATTCCAGTATTCATATCACTAATAAACTTAAAAAGATAAATAAACTAGAAATTTTGTGTGTCCACAGGACACAGATGCCCCAGCTATAATGCAGTCAGTAAGCATTTCTTATTGAGTGTGTGAAAACCATTTTGCATGAGCTGTGACCTTTGACCTTTGAATTGCAGACTCCAACTGGAACTTGACTTGTATTTTAGTGTCATCTACCTACATACCACATTTTTATAAATTCTGTCAAATATTTACCAAGTTATCACCCCCAAACCATTTCCATATATAATGAGCTGTGACCTCTGACCTTTTACCTGCAGACTCCAAATTCAAACTTGACTTGTATTTTATTGTCATCTGTCTACATTAAAAAAAAATAATAAATTCCGTCGAATATTATTCAAGTAATCATCCAGAAACCAATCTACATATATAATGAGCTGTGACCTTTGACCTTGTACTTGCGGACTCCAAATTTGAATGTTTCCTGTATTTTAGTTTGATCTACCTACACACCAAAAATATTTAAAATCTGTGAAATATTCTTTAAGTTATGGTGGGGAAACAAATTAGGGGGACGGACAGAACGAACGGACTGACGGGGCAATGCTTAATGCCCCCTGGAGACTTCGTCTGTGGGGGCATGAAAACACTTGTATGTGAGTGTGTGTTGGGGGAGGGGTTATTTGGGGGTATATTTATGAATTAAAATACAATTTATTGGATTTATGTTATGAAATATCTCCCCAAACTGATAAAACACATTTACAAAATCATTAAATAAGAAATTCCCTATTGTACCATTGCAGTATAATGCAAATGTCCGTCCGTGACAAAATTTTGTCCGGCCGTGACAATATTCAAATTCATATTTAGCATATGAATATTTAATTGATCTGGGTTTCATACATACACATTATAGGTTATTTGCTGGTGAGATAGCTCACCATGTTTTTGTTTAAATCTATTACTCCGGAAACAGAACACAAAACTTTTTAATTTTCTTTCTGTCACGGACAGTACAAATTTGCATAAACCTGAGTAGAAAAATGCAGTTTGACCATTATTGTACAAATATTTCACAATATTTTTCTGCATGTTAGCAAACTGGTGTTTCATCTATAATTATTTGTAAACAAAACACGAGACAATCTGATTGTCAAAATAGGACCAAATCAATATTTCTCAAAAGTGTCCGTCCGTGACAGCAGTGTTCAACACCCCTATTAGAAAGTGAGTCATTCCAGTCACTTTCTGGACCTTACCAAATAAAACAAATATGGATTTTAGTAACTTTAGATATCAATGAAAGATCCGGCAGTGATTACATCATAAGAATATCAAAATGAAATTTTTACCCCTATGCTCACTTTAACCGATCAGGCTCTATTATTTCAATTTATAACTGAACTTTGGCTGACTTCTTAAGTTAGCCAAGAGAAGCAATTATTTTCATGTCGGTGAGTCGAGGTTACCATCCACAATATGTAATTACCGTTTCATGACATGAGATAAAACACACTATAAACACTAATATTTCTGACACCAAATTATCCATCGATACTATGCAGAAACCGACATCAATTTCTTGCTGAAAACCAGCCTCAGAACTATCAGCACGCTACCATTTAGTCTCGCCTTAGAACAGTGGCGATGGGATGCATTCAGCGGTGACATTAATGCTGAGAATGAAACATCGGCAAGGTGGTGGAAACTAAAGTAAGTAAGGCCAGAGGGTTGATTATTTACCAGAATTGGCTTTACGAGGCTAAATGTTGGTTTTAGGACATCTACCCAATGTCTACCCCGGACAATTACCACTAGGGACAATTACCCCCTATGACAATTACCGCTAGTCATACGCGTAACCAGGGGGTGTTTTTGGTTGTTCAACACCCAATTTGGCCAAAGGGGGGTGGGTTAACACCACAAATACCCCCTCTTCTTTCAAAGGGGGTGTTTTAAACCTTGTCGGTCGGTGTTTGGCTTGTAATTCGACTGACAGAAATGCTTTCCGTCGGTGTTGCCCCCCCTTGATGGATGATGTTTAGCTAGTGAAAAATGTTTATTTGGCAGACAAAAGTTGGCCGCAGATGAACATCCTGGATATGCCAATAGCTCTAGTACATTTACCCTCACGACAAGTACCCCAAGGATGTCCCGAGGATAACAGTCCTTTTGGCAAGGGTCCTAACATTATCCAGCGGTAAGTGTCATACTGGTAATTGTCCGGGGGTAATTGTCCAGAGGGATAATTGGCCTGATGGTAATTATCTGGGAAGTAATTTTTCTAGAGAGGTAATTGTTATGGTAGTAATTATCCGGGGCGGGGGTAATTATCACAAAGGGATAATTGACCGGATGGTAATCATCTAGGGAGTAATAGAGAGGTAATTGTTATGGTGGTAATCATCCGATCCGGGGCGGGGGTAATTATTCCAAAGGGATAATTGTTCGGGTGGTGAGTGTCTGGGGAGTAATTGTTCTAGAGAGGCAATTGTTATAGTGGTATTTATCCGGGGCGGGGGTAATTATTCGAGAGGGATAATTGTCTGGGTGGTGAGTGTCCAGCAGAGGCGTCGATCCGTGGGGGGGGGGGGGGGGTCAGAGGGGGGGGGCCAAACATATCGATTTGCCCCCCCAATAATTTTGACAACTTGAACAATTCGTAATATGAAATAGAAGGATATGTTCAAAAAGCATTAGAAAGCACTATAAAATCATTAAAGATAAATGACATGATTGGGGGTAGTCCTCAACTTGGGCTGAAACTACTCTAGAATTAAGTAAAGTATGCAAGGATTGTCCTGTGAAAATCTTGTAGTCAAACGTTGACTCATTCTAAAATAAACAATGCCAATATCACTCGTAGCACGGAAACCTGCTGTGTGGCTATCTATGGGGCTTATCTTTATCGTCCCCGGAAAAAAGTTAGATTCTCCTGAAGTAAACAAATTACAGACAAATCCTCCCAGGTGGGAGATCCACTCCTGCTAGTGTATAGTTGGTATATATCTCAACTCATTTGGTTCTTGAGGCATTTTCAAGTGTTCCCAATCATGTCACTAACCTTAAAACTTAGCATAAAAATACCATCAAATATACAAAATTTTCAAATTTTCGGTGCGCTTTGCGCGCAAAATGTTATATTGCTATTTGGCGCGCGGAGCACGCCGAAAATTTTTGATTTTTTTTTATTTTGCCCACCCCCCCCCCCCCCAAATCCGAAACACGGATCGGCGCCCCTGTTGTCCAGAGGGATAATTGTTATGCTGGTAATTATCCGGGGCGGGGGTAATTATTCCAGAGGGATAATTGGCTGGGTGGTGAGTATCCGAGGGTAATAGTCCAGAGGGATAATTGTTATGGTGGTAATTATCCGGGGCGAGGGTATATTCCAGCGGGATAATTGTCCGGGTGGTGATTATCTGGGGAGTAATTGTTCTAGAGAGGTAATTGTTCGGATGGTTATTAATGGGGGCGGGGGTAGTTGTCCAGATACACTGAATGCGTTTTAGAAGGACAGTTACAAACTTTATTTGAAAGCATAGCTAAAAAGAATTTAAGTTTGGCAATCTGGATCTGCGAAAATCACAAGGTACATGTAACAAACAGCCCATATTAAATACGCAAATTGGCCTCACGTTCGTGTAAAGTTAGCTGTTGTTTAAAACAAATTAGTCATTGTTTCACTTCATTTTTGTTCTTTCTTTCACTAATTTAGCCGTTGTTTCAGGTGATATATCCGTTGTTTAATAAATTTAGCCATTATTTCACTTGATTTTTTTCCCTTTCTTTCACTAATTTTGCTATAATTGTTCATCAAATTTAGCCGTTGTTTCGGTTGATATATCCTTTGTTCCAGAAATTTAGCCGTTGTTTCACTTGATTTTTTTTTTGCATTCTTTCACTAATTTACCCGTTGTTTAAAAAAAATAGCAGTTGTTTCACCTGACTTTTTCTTTTTCCCCACTAATTTAGCCGTTGTTTTACTTGATTTTTTCTTTCACTAATTTAATTCAGTAGTCGAGAATTGGTTTTAAAACTGAAATTTTATGGATTTTGTTTTAAATGTTTCCATATCTATTCTTTATAAATATATTTTCAATAATCAGTTTAATTTCTCCATGTACATTCACACTGCAAGTACAAGCAATTCTGAAGGCATAACGGGATGCCGGTGAGGCAGAATTTTCGTTCCTGGGTCCGGGGGAACGGACCTGCGCGCCGATTGAGTCCTCTGCAACGAATCTAGGGTTAGGGTTAGGGTGGTTCTGAGGGACCCATCTCCTGGCCAAATTCCGCCAATTGGTTCCGGGGATCCAATTTACTGGACGAATAAAATATCCTATACCACTGGTACTCCTAATCCAGGGAAGCGTTCCAACAGAACGATGTCTCGCATGGTGTTGTCTTTACACTCACCCTCTTATAAAGAGCCATTCCAATGTGATCGCTCTTATTTGAAGAGTGTGATGGGTGTCTCACCATCTCTTTTCCTTTCTGCTTACAGACGTGATTTGGTCGGAGTCAGACCGCCCGTGAACAGGTCAGAAGATGACTTCGATCCTGGTGCGATGTTCCACATTGTTATATCGTACTCCTTTATCAGGTGAGATTTCCCGTCTGTCACCAATGTCACTATTCGAATGAGACCTTCAGAACATTTATTTTACATTTACTGTTCATTGATTTCACTCTGAAACCAAACATATTTTCGAAGTGGTGACACATACATGTACAATATACTACATAGAGATAGCCGTCTGTTTGGGGGAATTAGTCATTAACTCTTTGGGTGCTGGTTTCGTTTTGGACTTAGGTGTATAACCTTACAAAAATGTATGTTTTTCTATAAAAAAAATCCAAATGCTGTAGAGACAAGACATTTTAACTCATTTAGTTGGTTCACTGTGTCTTCACTTTACGATAAATATCATTGATAGGAACTTCAGTGACATTTGTCATACAAATTAAAAAGTACGGAACCGATTGTCTTCTCGGCGCACCGGTGGGCCGATAACACTCAAAGTGTTAAAACTGACGTTTTGTCAACTTTCCCCATATACAGATAGTATGACCGTACATGTGATATATACAAACACTATAACACAAACTTCAATCTTTAAATAAAAATATTTTGATGTAATACATTACTAGGTACTACTTTCGGACAATCATACAGTTCCAGTTTTACAAAGCTCTTTGCGACGAGGCAGGACATACAGGGCCGTTACATCGATGCGACTTTTACAACTCAACGGCAGCTGGCACGAAATTAGCGTAAGTAGAAAGATACACATGAAACAGTCACTGTTCATAAGACTGGTCTTACATTGTGAGTCTGAAGGAAGTTTAAGGTTATATCAATTGGATTTTTTTTAAAGTTCACTGCCACTTGTACTTTGGTATCGCTTCCTTCTTTCGTTCAATGGAACATGCTTTCCATGGGAACAAAACGATACAAAAAACACATAAATGTATGGAACAGTCGCTGTTCATAAGAGTGGTCTTACGTTGTGTGTCTGAAGGAACTTTGGGTCATTTCTTTTTCTATCAATTGGATTTTTTTTTTTAAGTTTACTGTCACTTGTACTTTACTATCACTTCCTTTCGTTCAAAGTAACATGCTATCCATGGGAAGAAGCCGATCATGGCAGGATGCAATGGAAGCCCTGACAGGACAACGAGAGATGTCCGCTGATGCCATTCTGGAATATTTCGCCCCGTTAATGGCATGGTTGGAAAAAACGAACAACGAGAACGGCGAAACAATTGGATGGACACACGATATGTCATCTGGTAAGTGTTGTTAAGTCCGACACGAAGGGGCGTATTCAGAGGGGTCTGAGAGGATTATGCTTGCTTCCATGATGTATATCTAATACAAAATAGAGAAGAGGAAAAAAGACAAGCAGGAAGATGTAGGAAAGAAGATGAGACATTACCGAGATTCCGAAGATCTATGTGTGTGTGTTTTAGAGAATTCTGGTTAATCATTGATTTGGGGAGGAATAACCTGTTTGAGAAATTGAACTTGCCGCCCCCTCCTCTCCAAAAATGATCCTGAATCCACCACGGATAATACCCACAGACTTCAAATATTTTCGATTCAGCATGGGTATAATAGATGTGATTCTTTTTTTTTTTTTTACATAGGAGGGAAAATAAGCATTATTAATCACAAATCCAAACAGGATTTAGTAGTAGTACACTATCAGTAGATATCAAACGCCTACATTATACTGTACAATCATATATAATGGTAATGGAAATTATAATCGTTTTCAAGCAGAAAGATGTTTGTTACAAATGTTAAACAGGTAATGATTAAATACCTTTAATCTCACTCTTTAGCCTATTATGACGAAAGACCAATGGCCTGATAAACAGAAGGACTGATAGACCGAAGTGTGCCCTCATACCCCACCCTGACCACTAAAGTTCGCCATTTTCCATTACTCTGTTCAGCTTGCATGCACAAGCCCTTGTTGGTCGTGGTGCGCAAATCAGGGTCTGAATGGTTACAGTTCGTTATTCCGAAGTTTCGTTATTCCGAAGGTTCGTAATTCCGAAACACGTAAATTGCCTATACCTCGATGTTCGTTAGTCCGAAAACGGAAAAGGGTTCGTTAATCCGAACATTTGTGGCGTTATTCCGAAGGTTCGTTAATCCGAAGGTTCGTTAATCCGAAAATAAAATAGGGTTCGTATTTCCGAAGGTTTGTTAATCCGAAAACGAATAGGGTTCGTATTTCCGAAGGTTCGTTAATCCGAAAACGAAATAGGGTTCGTATTTCCGAAGGTTCGTTAATCCGAAAACGAAATAGGGTTCGTATTTCCGAAGGTTCGTTAATCCGAAATTGAAATAAGGTTCGTTACTCCGAAGGTTCGTTAATCCGAGGGTTCGTATTTCGGAAGGTTCGTTAATCCGAAAATGCAATAAGGTTCGTTGGTCCGAAGGTTCGTTAATCCGAAAATAAAATAGGGTTCGCATTTCTGAAGGTTCGTTAATCCGAAAACGAAATAAGGTTCGTTAGTCCGAAAAATGACATAAGGTTCGTTAGTCCGCAACTGAAATAATCTGTGGGGAATGCGGGAAAACCGGAAAGGCAGGCGTGGTGGAGGGGGGGGGGTAGAATCACCGTTGCTGTTCAATTGTTATGAGGGGCGATTAAATACGCAGAATTCTTTCAAAGGGGTGATCATAGGCTTATGGGGCAGTTCATTTTCATGCAAGAATCGATATCATTTTTATCTCTCATTGCCAGACGTTTAAATTTCTCTGGGGAAGTATTGGTGCATTTTGAAATTGTTTTGTTTTAAGTTCAAAATTACTACTAAAAGATCCATTCTTGAATGTTTACCACTTGTGATGTCGCTCTGCGCGGGGGGAGGGGGATTGTTTGGACCAGAATAGGAGCGATTAAGAACTCAAACAGGGGCGCGTCGATCCCGAGCTGAAATTTTGGAAAATTTTATGTATTTTGTCCTAAAAATTGAACATTCTGCGCAATGTTTGTGATCATGAACAAGATACGTATGTAACTATATTATTATTGCCAGCGCGGAGCGCGAGCTGAAATTTTTAATATACTGGCCTGATCGAAAAGGGGCCATGAAGATAATACATGTTTCAGCAATCAAATAATGCAAGCGCGAAGCGCGAGCTGAAAATTTTTGATATTCAGACCACAAAACGAGACATTTTACAGGGATTTTTTTTTTTAAATCAATTTGTAATTATACTTTATAGGCATATGTGTTGGTTTGTTTGTGTGTGCTGAGGCGATGGGGTTAGTACATAAATTCCCCTGAAATAATTGTTAGGATACTCATCTCATCCCTTTCACTGTTGTCTGCATTCTTATAGACTCACGTTTTATCTGAACTTCAACATCATATCACATTTCATGGGAGGCAAGGGGGGGGGGGTGTTTATCCGCGGCCAAATCCTAGGTCTAAATTTTTTCCGGTCTGCCCAGCCGCCGAAAAGTGAAAAAAAAACTTCATTCCAAATCCGAGGTCAAAATTTTTCTCCGTTAGCACAGGAGCCGAAAAGTGTTTTTTTCTCTTTTCATTCCAACTCGGAGGTCACAAATTTTTCCCGGTCGGCCCAGCCGCCAAAAAATCGCTCAGCGGGGGGGGGGGGGGGGGGTTACCGGTG